>LBNU01036931.1:188649-208848 GCA_014162995.1 Artemisia annua | reverse complement strand
GAGTGTGGTTTCAAATTATAACTCAGTGTAAATGGTTTATAAATGCACATCCTTTTGTTTCACATGCTCGTTAAACTATGGGTATGGATCAAAGTCATTCCATATTGTTTATCATATTATGTTTCTCGTTTTAGATTTAATCAAGATTACCAGACGTAAACAAGCATCACCTTGACTTACATTTGGGCATGACCGTTCAAACATCTGATTAATCAAATGAGGTGCCCAGCAGTATCATACTCTAAAAGACAAGTGGAGGCACAAATTCTGTTTTGACTGCACGTGTCATTCATGTGCTTCACATCACTTCTGAAAATAGCCTTTGTAACTACCTTATTCAGGACAACGTTTAGCTATAATCAAGAAGAGATGTCCACACATGCAAGACCTACTTGCATTTCAAGTCCGAGGATGAGTAAAAATAACCACTTGCAAGATTTCACTTAATGACACGGATACTTCCACACTTGGAATTATCCATATGAAATCTTTTCAAGATCTTCTCTATGCAATTTGACAAAGTATGCAGCTTCTCCTAAGTCTTTCATGGCAAAACACTTTCCAAGATAGGGTTTTATAGCTTGTGACATTGGAATGTTATTTACCATGATTAATATGTCATCGACATATAAGACTAGGAAGGCGATGTTACTCCTACTAGCCTTTTGGTATAAAATGGCGATGGTTTCACCCGGAGAAAATCCACAAGTAATCTAAGGTTAGGACATAGGACGACATATAACACACTAAAGACCGAAATGTCAGTGAGAAACATGATCACAAAATTTACGTTAACGTTAAAACACCAAAAAAGAAGTTGGCGTTTTGAAGAATCATGGAGATAAATCTATGGATTCCAAATATGAAGAATTGAGGGTTTGAATAATTGTGATATCAACCAAGAGCTTAGTATGCATATCAATGAACAAAAGATGTAAATGATTAAAGACTTGAAGATCATCACCAAGAGTTTGAGGACGAGTTATATTTTTGAGAAGAAAGATAATATGGGAATGGGTGAGTTCAAAAAAGATCACAAAAAAATTAAAGATCAAATGAGGTGATCCTAATTCCTAACTACTTATTTTTCAATCTTAATTAAAATATTTATTTCTCACATTTTTCTTCAAAACAAAATAACATGCAAATGGTAATTCGTTAAGCGACAAAAAAATGCACTATCGCGACCAAGTTTTTTAAGCTTTCTATAGATGGGCAATTCGATTTACTTTCAATAAATTTATTTTTTCTCTTTTTTTATGGGTATTAAATATTAGACGATACAAAATCACATGTGATTTTTAAAATAACAAACCACATATGATTACAGATCACATGTGATTCTATATATGGGTGTAAATTTCAACACTTACAAAAATAAACTTGAAATATAAATTCGCCAATAGTATATAGAAGTGCCCCTTTAATGAATGAGGATTTTATGGCTAACACGATGTTGTAATTGGTTTTGCTTTAACGGTAAATAGTTTATAAAATATTTAATTAAAAAAATATATATATATGTGAGTGGGGTTTTTAATTGTGACTGAAAAATGACTTACTAAGATTGTCTTTTTTTTTTTTTTTTTTTTTGAACAAAGCTCATATATATGGTACTGATAAATTGATGACCGGGTTCATATTTTGACTTATGGGAGAGTGAAAATGAGTCAATATTAAAGGCATTAATCAAATGTCGAATGTCTACCCCACTAGCATAACAACTGCACACAGTGTCAAGTTCTTTTCAAGTAAAAAGAAATGAAGAGGAGAAGATTGACTAGGTGATAGAGGATAAGGCCGAAGAACTTGTTGTGGCATTTTGTCGCAATGGACTCTACTACGAGTGATGATGACCCTTCTGTTTAGTGCATCATGGTCGAGATCGTATCTTGACATGGTATTTTTCGGTTTTCATACTTTGTTTATTTTAGTATTTTTAAGGATGATTTTATGTTTAGATAATAATTAGAAAAGTGTTCCGAATCACATTCTAATGGTTTTATATATTTCTATTTGTCCTTATAAATACACAGTTTAGGTTTGGAATTCATGTTTTGTTCTCACTTAGCTGAATTATTAAGAGTTTTCTCTTATTACAGTTTTATTCCTCTTAGGCTTCATCCTCGTTAGTTCCTTTATACTCTATGTTTACTTTTAATTATGGTTTATCAAATTAGCTTCCGCGTCTTACATTATATTTTTCAATCAGTTAATTAAGTAGCGTATGTGATCGGTAAAGTATGAAACATCCAAAGTAGTCTTGTTTTAAAAATATTAGATCTTCTGTTTGCTAACCTGATACGTATTACAAAATAAGAAAACTGTGTTCGACATGTCAACTGTGGTAGACATATACTTGTATATATATATCTCTTGAGTAGCAGAAACACATGCCATGCACTTTATTTGTGCAAGGGTATATGATGCAGTGTTATTTAGTGCATGGTGGTTGTATGTTATTACTATTCTTATTTAACACTACCAATTTAATTTGGCCCCATTTCCACTCATATCCCTGTTGGCTCTTAATTTGAACTTAAATGATCCGACGTCTTGGACAGTATAATCTTCAATTCTAAAGCGACACATTTGAACCCAATACATAAGCAATTAATGTCGATATATTGATTCTTATTAATTATAATATCGTTGTTATATCTCGACTTTCCCAAATGATCAAGGACGATAATTTAAAAAATATGGATATGATTGTTGCCAATTTGAAGTGTGACGTGTCGCGTGTACGCAAAAGTTTTAGGTTATGATCATCTGCGTACGTACGTGCAACCTCTAAAGGCCAGAAACTTTATCAAATTACGTATATCTGAATACGTATTGACATTACAAAAATTAATGCAGGTGTGTGATGTTAAAACATAACAAGATTTTGAGCTAAATGCCATCGTCTAATTATGATGTATAATTATAGATTCTAAAGCTACAAATTTTAAGTTTGTGTGTTAATGTTTTAAGTCAACGATTGTACATCATATAAAGGCCACATACATAAAAATTGATGCAATTTTAACAAGCCATAGATATCAATACTGACATTATAATGTTTGATTGACTAACTACATTAACATAAAAGAAAACAGTGGATTACTATGTTCGCAACATCTCACTGTTCCATGTACATATATAGACCCAATACACAAAAAAATCAGGTTAAAACCCTATAATATATATGCTTTGTTATTGGTGATTCAAAATGTATTATGTTAAAGGAGACATATTATAAATTTTGAATCGCCAATAAGAAATATATGACACAAAATATAACTAAATACACTCAAACATTCTTACAGACTCTTGCAAAGAAGGACTATCTCTTATTGTGAAGAGGGTTTGGACCCGTTGGGACTGTTCTCTTTTCGGAGGCAAGGTTATTGGACATCGGGGGCATCGTTCTTGATCTATGGAAGAGTTGCCGTGCTGCGGCAGCGGGCGGTGGAGGGAACCTAAAAGCTGAAGTGTTACTCGTGGTGGTGGTGAGGATGAGGAAAGCAAGAGAAAAAATGATGTGAAAACGAGTCATTATGTTGAAAAATGTGAAATGTGGACGAAGATAGTAAGGTATGGTGGTGGAAACTAACCTTAGGTTTTATATTTGGAAATGTTAGGTGTGTTAAAAATTCAATATATTGAGTAAGACAAGGAATGTCAAAATATTTGTTACATGGTAGGTGTGATATAAACATTAAATTTTAGGAGTTTCTAAAAGACGTTTTATTGACAAGAGCTTTCTCTCTTCGGTTACCAGACATGACTCAAGTGCCACAATGGTGACCGACTTTTTTTTTTCTTTTTTTTTTTTAATTTAAAAATATAAAAATGTAAACGTTCAAATTTAAAACCACAACGTACGAAATTAAAACATTGCATATACTTCTTGGAATTAAAACAGTACATAGATTAAAAACATTACATAAACATAAAATAAACATTACATAAACTATGATACGTAATCCGGGTGATCCCAAGTTTGAGAGTTGTCTGAGCGATAACCATCGTCGTAAGCAGAGTAGTTCGCAAACCTGCTCTCTTCGTACTCTCGTTCCAATCTGCTAAACTCCTGCTCCTTACTCTCGTTCCAACCCACATTTTCTTCATAATCTAGCCCAAATTGAGTCAGTTGAGGTTGATATTCTTGTTGCTCAATAAATCTTGGTGCATCAGATGAAGTTGATGCACCTTGCCCAAATTGTTGGTTCTGTTGTGATACAGAACCAACAGTTTTGTTTTCCTCAAAACTCCAACGGATCTTGTTACTGATTTGGGTCTGTATCTATGAAACACAGCCCCACAGTGTCTCACTAATGGCACCGTCTTTGCGAGCTTCATCGTTCAAAAACTGGTCGATCACAACTTTTCTTTCTGCAGAGATGTCTTTGCACTCCGCGTATCGTTGTCTCAATCATTGTTTCAGTGCCTTTGCGAGCTCAAACTACTTGATAACTTCGACAAGAGCCTGTTGTCGAGCCGTGTCATCTTTGTCGCATTGTTTTTTAATGTACTTTTGCATTTGTTCGATGTTATGAGGGAGACGACAAGCCATAATTTTGTGTTTGAATTGTTGTTTGAATTATGTTTGAAATTGTGTGTTNTCGTTGTCTCAATCATTGTTTCAGTGCCTTTGCGAGCTCAAACTACTTGATAACTTCGACAAGAGCCTGTTGTCGAGCCGTGTCATCTTTGTCGCATTGTTTTTTAATGTACTTTTGCATTTGTTCGATGTTATGAGGGAGACGACAAGCCATAATTTTGTGTTTGAATTGTTGTTTGAATTATGTTTGAAATTGTGTGTTTAGAAGTGTGTTTGAGGTTGGTATTTATATGATGAAAAGTGGTAAGGTTCTTTTAAAAAAAGGGATATATTATTTTTTTTATTTTATTTTTTTTTTCAATCGGTTAAATTTTTAAATGTTTTTTGGATTGTTGTGATATGTACAAATTCGGTCAAATTTGCGACCGACATTGGTGATTTCCTTTCCTCGACCGAGACCACTCTTTCACAATGGGGCTCGACCGATGTCAACATCGGTCACACTTGCACTCGACCGATTTTATTCCGGTCCATTGTGGCCAGCCTAAGGGTGGTTGTTTGGATTTCAGGTGTGATTTATCATTTGTCCTTACGATGTAAAAACTCTGTAATCAAAAATGAAATTATAAACTGGAATAAACTCTTATCGAGCAAAAAACTATTTAGTGCACGCTTTATGGTTTATGCACGGTATTTTTCGGTCAACAAGCATGTTAATTACGTTAGGCGCCTGCACTAACAAGTTGATTTAAATTCAAGTTTTACAACTATACTACAAAAAGTTTACCCGTTCGAGAACCAGCAGGCAGGGGCGGAGCTAGTAAGGGACCGGGAAGGGTCCCGGCCCCCTAGGCCTAAGCCCGTTAGTCTATTTTTTCGCGATTTCATGTGTTATTCCGGAAAAAAAATTGTTTCGGCCCTCCCATTTAATGTTCTTCCGGAACAAAAATTGTTTCGACCCTCCCAAAAAAAATTTTCTAGCTCCGCCACTGCCTGCAGGCCAAATTTTTCATAAAGCCAGACCCTTAACACAAGCGATCACTATGGGGTTCCGTTGATGCCGCACCATCAGATCCATGTACGCGTTGCGGCTCCATAAACGCTGACCAATATTAAACACCACAAATCAAAACGCCGCACCTATTTGCATATATGCATTAGATAATAGATTAGACGGTCTAGCCCAATTGCATGTATGTGCACTAGTATTATTTACACCCTACCGCTTTAATACGGAGTAGTAATTTTTTACGTGTTATCGTTACACTTTCATACGGAGCGGCGACGCATTAATTTGATACGGAATAATTGTTTGGAAAGATGAAACAAAAACACCTTCAAGGTCAAGGATGAAATTAAAGACGCTTAGCTGTTGTCTTACTGTCGCATTGATAGAATTTAAATATATGTCTTCCAAAATGAATGTGTTTTACAAGGAATTGGCGCTTCGGTTCTCTAGAATCAATCTTACACCCCACCAGGGGCGGAGCCACCTTGATGACAGTGGGGGGCGATGCCCCCAACCAACCTCTTCCGGGCACACAGAATATATAAGGAAAAAAGTCAAAATCATAGAGGATTGGTCGAGTGCCCTCAAGCAAATAATATGAGTGCCCTCGTTTATCTCTGGTTGTCAAGAATCAGAGTCCTCTCTAATGCATATACTTTTTTACGGTTGTCTTGTTTGGTCGGAGAAAATGGAAAAAGAAGAGGTAGGAAAGGGGATAGGAGGGTGGGAATGAAAGATGCTTGGGAAGTTGGGAGAGTGTAGTGTCAAAAAGTCAAAAAGATTGTTTACAAATGAGATTTTATTATTTACAGTTTTACACTCTTTTTTTGAACGAATATTATTTACACCTTTTATACAGGTTTACATGTGGTCATGCTTGCATACTCATATAGTCATATGCGACAATAACATTTTAAATTGGGCAAATCAACCGTATAAGTATCAAGTCCTATAAGTGTTATATATATACTCTACTAAACATAATAAGTTAATAACATAATACAAGTATATATAGTTTCACGTTTCTTTTTTCGAAATAAAAAAGTTGATATAATTAATTATTTTTGTAAATTCTCTTCTTTATACAGTCAAGAGATAACTTACAATGTGTGTAATATTTAGATGAATGATGTAAGGGTTGTTATACTATTTGTGCTTGTGTGAATTTCTATGTTTTATTTGGTATCTTGTTAGCGTTTTCTTCAATGAAAAACTAGTTACATATACGTTTTTTAAGGCTCTCGTAAACTAAAATGGGTAACTGGCTTAAAATAGTGGTGTTTGCCTAGAATTAAACCCGACCCGGCCTATTTTTTTACAAAATAAAAATAAAATTAGACGGTAATTCAATCGCTCTTATCGCGCGTTGCCCCCTTTAACTACATTTTCTGGCTCCGCCACTGCACCCCACCCCACAACCCACACCTCGTCATTAAGCTCTTGATGTTGATGCAGCCACGCTTACATGTTATATTCAAATATTAAGCCTAACGCTAAGAGCATGGGGAGTAATAACGCCTCCCCGGCGTTATCGACCGATGTGTACAAATTTCGTCCTAGGTGGCTCACGTTGAATCGCATTTTACACTCCGAGTGAAGCTACGTTACTCCCACGTTATAACTCAAGTTGGTGTATGATGACGTATAGTCTACACCGGGTCACGGACCCGATTAGTAAACAATACTAATATTTAAGCCCGCTACGCGTGGCCCAGATTCATGACAGTTGGACTACCAACTGGATGGCTTTGGCCCATAAGGCCCAAGCCCAAAACATATTTATGGAACGGATAAAGGGATATCTTCTAAACAAGGAAGATATTCACTAGCAATATCCGATATCGGCGGATACGCCGTAGAGTAAGGAACAAGTAACCTTATCGGTTACATGCCTATAAATAGAGGGAACCCTAACCCTCGCAGAGGTACGATTCACAAAGCGATCCTAACTCTTCTCACAAACCCTAAAACTACGATTACTTACTCTCACGCCGGAGGATAATCGGGGGAGACAATCCCTCGATAAGCCTAACGGTGTTTGTTTCTTTCTTAGTGCGCAAGTCTCAAGCAATTGATACGAAAGAAGGAACCCAAACAAGGAACGCCCAACTTTTGTATCAACAGTGTAGCAACTCAAGTTATAACTTGAGCTATGCCAAGTTATGACTCCCTTTGCCAAATTATAACTTGAGTTATACTAAGTTATTATGGTTTGCATTATTTTTTTTAAAAGTGGGTCCCAAAAAGTGGTGTTATTGGGTGTTATGATTTTCTGATGCTTTTTGGTGTTATGTTATTTGGTGTTGAGATGATGTGGCGCTGACGTGGCGCTGAGTTATGTAATAACTCAAGTTATTACTCCCCATGCTCTAATGGTGCGTTTCACTCTATAAAACCCCACTTATCTTCTTTATTTTTTCATATTTCTCTTGTCCATTCTATAAACTCAAACAATGTCTCAAAAAACTCTCAAAAACAAAACACCAGAACTCCGACGACAACCAAACGTTCCGATAACAAACAATCCCAATTTCATTTTACACGGCTATTCACCACCGATTAATTTCGGTAACCAATCAATGCATCACAAAATCAATTTTACCCACATAATCCGTATTCGGCTCAATTTTATAACCAAGAAGCACACTACTACAAAAAATGATATAAACACCTCCTATTAGAGACCGCTTATAAAAAAACCAGTCTCCAAACTAAAATAAATGATGGAATGAAAAAACAGAAGTTGGTTTTAAGGAAAAAAACCAGTGTCTATTATCTAAAACACACGAAAACTAGTTTTATTTGATAAAACTACTCTTTAAAACATTATCAGTGAGACCTTGTTTTCTCAATCCAATTATTTTTGTGCGCACCTAAATTATGAACATAATTACTTGGAAAAAAACTAAAACTACCAATATTGCCAAAAAAAAATGTCTACTTTTTTATCTTCAATAAAGTAAAAGGTTTAGGTTAACGATAAAATGATGGTCAAGGCTCAAGAGAACTCGCATTACTCGAATTTTTGTAAGTTTTTATACTTGCGCCATGACATTTTATTTTACACCAATAGCATTTATTGCATTCCAATGCTATGTATTTATATTTTTGAATCAAAATTAATTTGAGAGTTGATTAAATTCACTTTATAATTTTATCATTTAAAATTCAATCAAAATTCAATACAGTACCATATTTCATTCCCTCCCCCAAATGATTCATATCCCGCCCATTTGAAAATTTCTAACTCCAACAATTCCCCCCAATTTCTCCTAAACCCCTTTTGCCCTAAATTTGTGAGAGGCAGTTTCTAACTCCAATAGCCGCTCCACCCTTAGCTATAACAGTCAATTCCCTCTTCATCGCCATAACAGTCAATTCCTCAAATGGGATTTCGAGTATAATTGTTCCCACCACCTGTAAACAACCCAATTCTACCCTCTTCATGCTTCAAATGGGATTTCGAGTTGATTTCTCAATAAAACAGGTACTTTATGTGTTTTATCTTCTATTTCATCATCAATTATTGTTATTTTTATAACCTTTTTCATGTTCTTTTTTGATTAAAAATTCGAAATTAGTACTGGGTGAGTAAAGGCTAGATGAGGAAATTCTGCTGTTACTTTCAAGTGTAAGCAAAATTTCAATTTTCGATTTTGGATAAATTGGGGAATTTGGTTAGATTTGTGTTTTGCTTTTCAAATTTGTAGATATGCTTATTAATGTTGCTCAAATGCTTAAATGTAGGGGTGGCAATTTGTGCCCAAAATCAAAACAATGGGCTAATTGAATATGTATTGTTTTCATTGTAAAATTGTGGTCGTAACTTTAACAATTGCATTAGTGTCTTCACTCTCGTTAATCGTGAAATATTGTTTCTAGGACAAAACCCATTTGTACGCACTGTTAAAGATTAATATCGATTAAAATTTGAAGTCACGGTTTGACTCGGTCTATAAAATTGAAGGTAAATTGTATGTTCACTTTAAGCTGACTTTAGAATCTGTATAGCGCAGAAATAAATTTTATTTGTTGAAGAATCATCATTTTGATCATGGGCAAACATACACAAATGGTTAGTAAACCCAAGTAAGCATTGATTTATTGTATTGCTTCTTATTGACTTGGTGCGCTGAAACTCGCTGTTGTTATAGGAAACATAGTTAGTTTTTAAAAACTTTCTAGGCATTCATCTTATTGTGATATTGTTGGCGTTATGGTGAAAGGTAAAACCTGATACTAACTTGTTATCCGCTGTATACTCCGCCACGTGCATTAGCTTGATATACATAAAGCTTTAATATTTGTATATATGTATACGGTCGCACATTAGATTCTATATATGACACAATCACACATGATAGTGGTTGAATGTTAATGAATTATGACAATTGGCTTGTCATATGTTATTAACTTATTTTGACGAATTTACACGCTTAAGTTGTTTGCTTCATAATACTCCTTGTATGTCTTTGTTGCAGCAAACTTTGCTGCTTACTCAGTTGACAGAAGTTTGATCTCCGTAAGACATGAATCTACCAAGTAACATATTACAAAAAGTTAAGTTTTTTATTTCAGTAATATTGGTGAAGTTTGTAACAAAAATGCATCAAATTGTATGGCCTATGTGTGTTTAGATTCTGTTTAATATACCTTAATGTCTAAACTAAACATATAAATATATAACCATAGTAGCATTAGGTAGCTATACACAAAAGAAGATTACAAATCTGTTTTACTTTCATTTCACATGCGATTTGCACATATGTTATGAAAAATAAGCTAGTTGTCACTCTCATTATTTGTTTTGACTAAAAGGTTAACAAGACCTTCTAGTTGGTTGTTCATATATGTAAAGAGTTGCCACAACATCAGTTGTATGTGTGTGTTTGTTATTTTTGGATGCTTTGTGTTGGTAAAATTAGGTTATATAATTATACATTTTAACTAACAAATATTTATAAACAGGTTGAAGTATGGCTTCATGGGTTTTTCGAGATTGTGGCGCTACTAAGCAAGTTCACACACGTGGATGATCTAAATGAAAGCTACCTTAAAAGAGATGGAGCTCATTTGCAGAGTAGTAGTGCTAAAATTGAAAAGGAAGATAGAGAATTGGTATTTGAGGGAAGCAAACTAGAAAATGGAATTTATTCTTTAGAAAATGAACTAACTGTTAGCATTTGTGTTTGTTTATGTATAAGTAAATCCATTGACTGAACATGGTTGTAGTTTGTGATATTAGTAGTAAATAAGACTGCACTTTAATTTAGTTGCATTTCTCTAATAGATGAGAGTTTGGGAACTTTTGAAATGTGTATATTTATTTATTTATTTATTTATTTATTATTATTATTATTATTATTATTATTATTATTATTATTATTATTATTATTATTATTATTATTATTATTATTATTATTATTATTATTATTATTATTATTATTATTATTATTATTATTATTATTATTATTATTATTATTATTATTATTATTATTATTATTATTATTATTATTATTATTATTATTATTATTATTATTATTATTATTATTATTATTATTTGGAAATGAAATTCTCACAAAGACCGGTTTTGAAATAAAAACAAGTGTCTTTTACTCTACGGTAAAGACATGTTCTTAACGGGAAAACCGGTTTTGATGCTCCTTTGAAAGACCGGTTACGGAACCAGTTTCTTTTTGTTTTAACCATAGAGATACCCCCTCACAGAGAGTGGTTCCAAAACCACTTTCCATGAACCATTCTAACCGGTCTTCATGAACTTTTTTGTAGTAGTGTGCATATACCTCATTTTAAAACGAAAATTTGATTTTCAACTTTTAATTTTCCTTCACGTATGAAGAAACGCATCCACAAACACTGCTTGTAATGATGTCTAAAGAACTGACTTCATGCGTGATAATGTTCCATCACTACGCTTGTTCTAGCTAGTTGTGTTACTTCGATTGGAGAATGTAATTATTGATAACTATAGCTTCACTATTCCATGTGTTGTCATTGATCGTATTCATAATTGGGTTTTAATCTTGTTTAGCATGTTTTGTTTCAGTTTACGATCTGAAGTTTATCTTTTTTATCCAAGCAATTTTGAGTCATTAATGCATCAGAGTACCACCAACATTATATTCAACATCACCATGCACATCACGAAATGTAATTGTTATTTAAAATTAACTAGTTCTACATACATTTCAAAACTTAGGATTTTACAACTGGTTTATCAAAGCAGATTTGGCACAGCTTTAATCAGTATTAACCCTTTAAAGTTTAATCACATCCCAAACTCAGACATGCCAAAATAGACCAAAGCACAGAACGAGACCAAAGAACATAAATTAGCAAAAATTTACCATCTTTTTTGCATATTGTATATCATAAATTCACATAAAGTTAAAACCAATGGAGCTTGCATAAAGAGCAAATTTGCATGAAACAAGGCACGCCAATGGGGACCGATGACTTAGTTAGAAACCACATGGGCATCAACTTTGAACTGAACTAGACTACACATTCGATTTAGCCAAACAACCAATCCAAATCATACTAAGTAGATAAGAAACAAATTATTTGATTATCTTGATTAGTTTTGTACCTTTTATAGTAGGTTTGGTTTGGTTATTTCAATGTTAACATCATATCATGGGCCAAAATGGTGTTATGTTCAACTAAAATAGGCGAAACGTACACCAAAGATAAAAGTTCAACTTTTGGATTCCAATCTCAGCAAGAGGTTCTAGTCTTACTGGTACAAAGACTTTGTTCTGCATATAAATAATGATGGTTTACCAAATTAAATATGGTAATCAGACTGGTTTGGAGAATGTAAATGTAGTTAAATGCGGACATCAGAAACAATTTAGCCAAAATATCTATAAGCTATAGCAGCATGATGATTTAAGTGTACCTAGTTCCCGGGGTCAAACACGTAAATATTAATCCAAGATAAACAGAAAACCATCACAATTTCACTAGGGAATGCATCAAGAATAGGATATTACATAACCGTGACCGTTGCACCCGGAAGGAAGGAAGGAATTCTTGAGCACAGTTTTTGTATCACCTTCAAAACAAATGCATCAAGACTAGGAGATTACACATGTAAGGTCGATCAATTTAGCGCATTCAAGCAAAGCCATTTACTGTTATGCAGTCTTTTGTCCCTCAACCATTCCAAAGGTTGACTCATTCTAGGTCTGTTGCTTCTTCTATTAACAACGACGGATGGAAAAGAGTAAGTGTGCATACTGTTAATCCTCAAAAAATTACGTAACTAGATGTGTCAATTTCGACCCGCCTATTAATAACGGGTCAATTTGGGTTATGTTCATGTATTGCAAACATGTAAAAGAGAAAGAATAGGCAAAAAACAACCGAATATTTCAAATGAATAAATGGGTTGAAAGGAGCCCATTTTAATGTGCTAATGCTTTATACCTTTTTAGAAACAGAAATGAGCCATAAAATTGCTTTGCCGTAAACCCAACCCGGCCCGTTTTGACCCAACACATTCTAACCCTTTACCAACATGCCCACCTTGTTACTCTAATTGTAAAGCAGGTAAGTGGAACTTACATTCTCTTCTATATCTTGCACGTAGTGGGGGTGAACATAACAACTCAACAGTATTGACCTCGGAGACATCCGACCTCTGAAAACAAAAGCAACAAGTAATTCAGCTGGATCAGCACAACAATATATCGGCCGAGCCGGGTTAACCCGAAGCCAACGTGAATTGCCGATAAATAAACTTGTTGGAATAAATCTTGCTATGATGAATGAATCACGGGTAATATATAAAATATACTTTATTGATGCTTGTAATTTTCGTTCATACGACTTACAAATACATCGACCCCTATTTATACTAGATGAATCGGTACCATTGATAAGAGGCATACCGGTTCACAAAAAGTAAACGTTGTGACTTCTCTAAAACGGTTATACCGTTATCTTATGACCCAGCCCAAATACAATTTCGGTTTATACCGAACTTTGCATAACGTACATAATACATACATATACTATTCTAATTTACAATTTCTAACCAAACTATACTAAGTTTAGTTTAACATCCAATACTCCCCCTTAAACTAAACTTGTCTAAGGTGAGTCTTCAACTTTCTTGAGTTGTCTTACAACAATGTTGGTTCTTCGTCGCTTTGGTAAATGAGATGTGCTTCTTGCTTTTTGTCTTTATCCTTCCATTTGGTGCATTCGTATGCAAAGTGACCAAATTCACCGCATTCATAGCATCTCATTTCTTTCTTGTTTTGTTCTCGACTTGTACCTCTTCCACGTCCTCTTTCTTCTTTACTAAAGTTTCTTCCTCGTCCTCTACCACGGCCTTGATTACTTGAACTTGCCATTAGAAGTTTGCTTTGGTAATCTTCTTGCGGTTCATCTTGACTCTTGAGGCGTTCTTCATAAGCAGTTAGTCTTCCAACAGCTTCTTCAAATGTCATTTTGTCAATTTCTGAATATTGCTCGATGGATGCCACAATTGGTAGAAACTTCTTTGGAACGGAGTTTAGCAACTTTCCTACTAGTACTTTGTCTTTAAGATTAAAACCAAGAATTTTACACTTGCCTCTTATGCTTCCCAATTTTCCCGCAAAGTCGTTCATGGTTTCGTTGGTCTTCATTTTTAACGTCTCAAATTCGCTTCTTAAAGTTTGTATGCGTGCTTTCTGAACTCGGTCTGCTCCTATATATCGTACTTTAATTGATTCCCATACTTCCTTCGCAGTCTCATACTGTGAAACTTGCATTAGAATATCTTCCGGCAATGTTGTGAGAATCATTGCTTTTGTTGTATGCATCTTCTTTCCATCTACTTTTTCTGTGTCTTTAAGCGTTTCCCAAAGTCCATAGGCCTTTAATATTGTCTCCATCATAATTGCCCATGTTGTGTAGTTTGTTTCGTTTAATTTTGGACATTGAAGTGCTATGTTTTGGTCACGAATTGTTGTAGACGATTCTCCTTCCTTCATGCTTTGTTACTTTCTTACTTGCGTACATTCTTACTTGCTTTGAAACACCGAGGTTTCTCTTACTGGTCGAAACACTGAGGTTTCTCTTACAGGGTAAAACACTGAGGTTTTCTTATGGGGTGAAACACTAAGGTTTCTCTTACGGGGTGAAACACTACGATTTCTCTTACTTACTTTGAAACGTTAAAGTTTCACTTACTTACTTACTTACTTACTTTGAAACTCTAGAGTTTTAAAAACAATAGGTTTCTTTCTTACTTCGTACTATATGAACCACAAGGGTTCGGTTTCTTACTTCTTGCTAATTTTGATTTTTTTTTTCTAATTTGAGATAACTGATTTTGTCTCCCTAAATAAAAAAATAACAAAACTTTATTCTTACTTTCTTACTATCCTTCAATTGATTTTGGGATTTTATATGTATATATATTTTTCCTAATCAATACATTTAGTGAAAAGAAAAAATAAAATACTTAAAAAAAATCTTTTTCCCAAATTTAACCCTTACAATCTAACTTGCACCTTTACCCTTTTCCTACTTCTTTCTTTTTTACTTTCCCTTTTATAAAAAAACTAAATCTAATTTGATTATAAATCAAAAGAAAACATAGAGAGATACCAATCGCTCCTTCAAACTTTTGTTGGTTTGATTATCTGAAGTGTTTCCTTCAATCGACGATGCCTGGTCCTTTACTCTGTTCTTACTTCGNGTCTGCTCCTATATATCGTACTTTAATTGATTCCCATACTTCCTTCGCAGTCTCATACTGTGAAACTTGCATTAGAATATCTTCCGGCAATGTTGTGAGAATCATTGCTTTTGTTGTATGCATCTTCTTTCCATCTACTTTTTCTGTGTCTTTAAGCGTTTCCCAAAGTCCATAGGCCTTTAATATTGTCTCCATCATAATTGCCCATGTTGTGTAGTTTGTTTCGTTTAATTTTGGACATTGAAGTGCTATGTTTTGGTCACGAATTGTTGTAGACGATTCTCCTTCCTTCATGCTTTGTTACTTTCTTACTTGCGTACATTCTTACTTGCTTTGAAACACCGAGGTTTCTCTTACTGGTCGAAACACTGAGGTTTCTCTTACAGGGTAAAACACTGAGGTTTTCTTATGGGGTGAAACACTAAGGTTTCTCTTACGGGGTGAAACACTACGATTTCTCTTACTTACTTTGAAACGTTAAAGTTTCACTTACTTACTTACTTACTTACTTTGAAACTCTAGAGTTTTAAAAACAATAGGTTTCTTTCTTACTTCGTACTATATGAACCACAAGGGTTCGGTTTCTTACTTCTTGCTAATTTTGATTTTTTTTTTCTAATTTGAGATAACTGATTTTGTCTCCCTAAATAAAAAAATAACAAAACTTTATTCTTACTTTCTTACTATCCTTCAATTGATTTTGGGATTTTATATGTATATATATTTTTCCTAATCAATACATTTAGTGAAAAGAAAAAATAAAATACTTAAAAAAAATCTTTTTCCCAAATTTAACCCTTACAATCTAACTTGCACCTTTACCCTTTTCCTACTTCTTTCTTTTTTACTTTCCCTTTTATAAAAAAACTAAATCTAATTTGATTATAAATCAAAAGAAAACATAGAGAGATACCAATCGCTCCTTCAAACTTTTGTTGGTTTGATTATCTGAAGTGTTTCCTTCAATCGACGATGCCTGGTCCTTTACTCTGTTCTTACTTCGATTACTTCCTATGGGGTTTTCAATCAGCGGGTCACGGTTGTCTTTTCGGTTTTGTTCGTCTTCTCCGATCGAACTCTGGTTCATTCAAGGTATGCTTATCTTCTTCCTTCTTTCTTTCCTTCAGATTCAATTATGAACCCCTGGAATTCGTTCTCCCTTGATCGATTAGCCTTGGGCTCTGATGCCAATTGTTGGAATAAATCTTGCTATGATGAATGAATCACGGATAATATATAAAATATACTTTATTGATGCTTGTAATTTTCGTTCATACGACTTACAAATACATCGACCCCTATTTATACTAGATGAATCGGTGCCATTGATAAGAGGCATACCGGTTCACAAAAAGTAAACGTTGTGACTTCTCTAAAACGGTTATACTGTTATCCTATGACCCAGCCCAAATACAATTTCGGTTTATACTGAACTTTACATAACATACATAATACATACATATACTATTCTAATTTACAATTTCTAACCAAACTATACTAAGTTTAGTTTAACATCCAATAAAGCTGATATGGCTCACAAGAATGAATGGTTTATCACGCATATTAAATTTCATTTCACTCAAATAAAGAAATACTTCAGTTTCTATAGCACCGATTTTGATAAATGCATCCGCAAGCGGCTTGATGCATTACACCACATCATCCATGAACAAATGTGAACACCTCTTTTGCATGCCACAAAGATAGCACGTACACAACTACTGAAATGCCCAACCAAAAAGTCCTCAAAATGCTCCATCCATGAATCATCAATTGTTAATAAGTAGAAACAAAAACAAAATTACACACATGTGCACGCGTAATCTTATACCTTGGGTGGTTTATTTATGACGTATAACATTGTTCTGAGTGATTTTATAATGACATTCTCGTTATAGAGGAAGGAATTCTGTTGATCAAGTGTAGGGTTGCATTCAGAACTACGGAGGTAAGATTCACCGACTAAAGGGTTTTTGCTCAAAAACACATCCCGGATGTAGACTAGAAGTTGAAGCATATTCGATATGCCATGCCTCCGAATTACCTCCATCAGAAAGAACCAATTAACTTCACCGCGCATGTGGATATTTGGATTTGAAGGCCAGTAGAGTGATACCACACCATCTTAATCCAAAGACAATTGAATAGATCAAAAAAGTAGTACACGTAAATAATGCATAGTAGTATATTTTAAGGGTGGTGGCAGTCATGCCTCCGAAAAAAACCATACCTCTCAAATCCACCAATAATATCATTCCACCTCATCCCAACCATTTCATACTTTTTTCATACCTCCCAACCCCTTTTTAGTGGCAACCATGCCTTTTTCATACCTCCCAACTTTTTTTTTTCCTTTGCTCCCAACGGTTATATTTTTTTTTGTCTTCTAGCCCAACGGCTACTTTTCCTTCCCATGCTTCCGAATCAAAGTTTACCGCTGAGGCTATGCCGATGGTGATGCCGGTGGGGTGGCAGCGGTGTTCACCGCCGGCATAACCATGCCGATGGCCATACCGGTGACCACTGCCACCACCCTAAGTCGACAGAGGAAAAAAAGATGAGATGACTTACAGGTGGGATATAAGGAAAGCCACATGGTTCATACACGTCAAAAAAGAAGAGACCGTCATGATATGGGGTCCTCTTTGATCCAATAGTTAGAGAGGAGGGAGTCATAACATGTTAACATAAATAACACCATGCCATGTCAGCGCCACATCATCTCAGCACCAAATAACATAACACCAAAAAACACTAGGAAATCATAACACCAAATAACACCACTTTTTACAAATTTACAAATTCTACCCTCAACAAATTCATTTATTAAACATTCAAACATTTTATTAATAAAACTTAAACATTACAATACAAAATAAAAACATTACAATAAAAAAAAGAATAATAAAAGTACGAATTAAATTACGAATTGAACAATACGATAAGTAAATAAGTAAAACTAGTCGTCATCTTCTTCCTCAAAATCCTCACGGTTACGCCAAATATGCTCCATAAGATTCAGTTGGAGACTAACATGAACATCTTTGTCACGGATTTCTTTTGCCTTTTGATGACGCCTATCACATCTATCAATCCACCTGTCTTGCATTTGTCTAGCCGGATCCCGGAAAATTTCTTTGTATTCTCTTACATGAAATTTTTGATCTTTTAGAATCATGTTATGCAATATGATGCAAGAATACATGATTCTACTTATCTTGGTAACCTGGTAAGCACGCGCTGGTTGTTGTATTATTCCCCATCGTCCTTGGAGAACACCAAAAGCACGTTCAATATCCTTTCGTGCTGCCTCTAGACGCCGTTTAAATAAAGTGTGTTTATCATCAATGGTATTAGTGAATGATTTGACAAAAGTAGACCACTGTGGGTAAATCCCATCAGCTAAGTAGTAACCTTTTTCAAACACACGTCCATTTACCTCAAATGGAGCTACAGGGGAATCATCATTCAGCAAGTCATCGAACAACGGCGAATTATCTAAAACATTGATATCATTATTCGCACCCGCTACACCAAAAAATGCGTGCCAAATCCACAAATCCTGCGACGCAACAGCTTCAAGCAATATAGTCGGGTATTTTTTATGACCACTAACATATTGCCCTTTCCATGACACCGGACAATTTCTCCATTGCCAATGCATACAGTCGATGCTACCAAGCATTCCCGGAAAACCATGTTCCTTCTCATGTTTTGCATATAGGTTTTGAACGTCATGCATATTTGGTTTTCTTAAAAACTCTCCCTTAAACAAATCAATAATGCACATATTGACATTATCTAGACAACCACGTCCGGTACGTGCCCTCATTTGCAAATACTCATCGAACGCATCCGGTGAGGTGCCATATGCCAATTGGCGTATGGCCATAGTGCATTTCATTAAAACACTAATACTCATCCGACCAGTAGCATCGGGTGCTTGGGAAAAGTATGCAAAATTATCCGGTAGAGGATCGGCAGTATATGATTCAATAGCGGAAACTATTTGAAGAAATAGTTCCCGGCTCATACGAAATCTTCTACGAAAGTCTCTAGGAGGATACTTACAATGTTCATTAAAGTAGTCGGCCATCAAACGCTCCTCTGCAACCTCACGTTCACGTGAAATTGGGTTACGGGTCAACCGGAGAGATGATTCGGCTTCTTCTTCTTCTATTCTCGTGTACTCATAAGCGGCAAAGATTGCTAAAGCGTCTGCTTCATCTTCGATATCGGAAAGGCTCACATGTGCGGCGTAAGTTGGATTATGTGGATCCATTGTGAAAGAATTTTAGTGGGATATAAAGATGGTTTTATTTTTGTGTTTGTAAAAGGGTTAGATTAGATGGGTTTATATAGGTGGGTTTTAGGAAAAAAAATAATAATTACAAGTTACTAAAACTAGCCGTTTGGATTTTTTTTTTTCTTGGTTTTGAAAACTAGCCGTTGCTAGTAAATGTTGGGCAGTTTTGAATTTTTTTTATTAAGGGTGCTTGTAACGTTGTAACGCACGTTACCAAACCAACGCCCGTTGTAACGCTTGGCCAACGCGAGCTACCTGGAAATGCTAGTAATGCCGTAACGCGCGTTTTCAAAAGTCCACGTAGGAATAACGCCCCTCAAACATTATCACTCCCCATACTCTTACAGTTCTTAAAAGATCCGCCCTCTCTTCGTTAGCCCTCATGAAAATCCTATCTGCAACAATATACACAAACAATCAGTTTTTCATTCATTAGATATTATCATACAAACAATATTTATACTATTTGCATTGATTTGACATACCAGTACCAGAGAGTCTTTTGCAAGTTTCTTCAACTTTTCCTTCATATATTTGCAGGTCATATATGTGGCGTGTGCCTAAACAAAAAATATCACATTTACACGTATCAGAGCGATGAAAGGTAATGACGTATT
>LBNU01036931.1:144653-188303 GCA_014162995.1 Artemisia annua | reverse complement strand
GAAAATACACTCTTTAATGAGCAAACTTATATAAACTTAAGGGTCTAATATGTTAAGTTTATTTAGACCTATTAATCAACTAATACTATAACTTTGGTGTATGGTAATTGGTAAGTTTTTGTTTATGCAGGGTCTGAGTGAACTTGTGGTAATATAAGGATGAGATGGAAGCTAGGGTTTATTAATCACGTATTACTCATCGACATCACAACAGTTTTCCTCTCTTAAGTTACATCATCTTTCCTTGGTTTCTGGGTTGTTAATAGTTTGGATTTAAAGGGTTTATCAAGATTTCTTGATTGTAATCTGGGATTTAATATTGTTTTAGTAATTAAGTTTGATTTAGTGGTGTGAGATTATGTAAGCAGCATCTTATAGAGAGACTGCTATCTTTCTTTTGTATTGTATCATTGGCTTGAATCCGTGTTGGGGAACAAGGTCTTCAGTGTTTATTGTTATAATAAAAAGAAGTAAATCACCAAAAAGAGGGTGTTGGTTGGTGAAGTTACACCTTGTGTTTAGTTGTTTGATACCATTTTAACATGGTATCCAGGAGCTCTAGATTGCTGATCTGGATAGGGTTTTTGAGATTCCTAGGTTTCGAAGTTTTTGGGGTTTTTTGAAAATTAAAGGTTAATTGGTTACCATTGAGGCTGTTTCCTTAACGGCCTGTGGTTGATTGTTCTGGTTTGGATTGATCTGGTGATTATGTGGGTTTCTTGATTAGGGTTTCAAAAACACTAATTTGGAAATTTGGGGATTTGTTATCTCTGGTGGTTTCTTGGTGGATTTGGACCCGTTCTTGATTACAATCTCACATAGAACTAAGATGAAAACATAGTGAAGTTTGTGATATCATTCCGCTGATATATCACTGTAAGTGCTTTATTTTTCCTTTAAGCAACACCTTCCATAGTCAAGAAGTGTGCAAACAGAGGGTTAATACAGCCTTGACCTGCCAACCGGAGTGGTACGGAACCTGCTCTGGCCGCGTCTCAGTCTTTCTTTGACTGGTAAGTTTCTTAGGCCTTTGGGTGTGAGTTTATTTTTCTAGGTTGTTTGTGTTTAGGTCAGAGGAGGATATAGGTTTGGGGATGAGAAGTTGTTGAGATTGGTATGATCTGTTTGTTCTGGTGTTTATTTGTTGGTTCTGTTTGGTTTAGTTGTTTCTTGTTTTTCTTGCTTGTCTTTGTGTTATCTAGTTGTTTCTTTGTCTGTTCATTATGGCTATTATGATCAGTAGTCTGGATCAGAGTAATCCTTTGCAATCTTCATTCTAAATGATTGCCTAATTGTGCTTCCATTGTTACTGTTAAATTAGACTGGAGTAAGAATTATAGGATTGGGCTATGCTATAAGTTGGCTATACAAATTAAAATAAATGAGGCTTTCTTGATGGTTCTTGTGTTTAAATCTGATTATGGTTGCTAGTTCCTTTTATTAGAAGCTCAATGAAAGATGTAATGCTGTTGGTGTTGAATTGGTATTTTAACTTCTTTGTCTCAAGATGTGTGATCTTGGTCATGTGTATTCTGAAAATGCTTCTGTTGTGTGGAAAGATTATAAAGATACATATGATAGAAATTGATGTTCTGTGGTTTTCAATTTGCTCAAATAGATTATAACTTCAACAAGGTTGGTCCTTTTTCTGAATATTATCATAGTATGAAATTCTCTATGGAGAGAATTTGACATTCTCACCAAACTTCCTGACTGTGTTTGTGATGCTGAGTAGTAATTGATTGATCATGCTAACTTTAAAGCTTATTGCAATTTTAATGGGTCTTGCTGACAATATACAAACCATAGGGAGAGTTTGTTAACTAGGGAAGTTTACTGAAAGTTAAAGATGCTGTTTGTCATTAAGTTGTTAAGAGAATCTCATAGAGGTGATTCCTAATACCTCTGTTAAATCTGAGAAGGCTCAATTCTGCTTTTGTGACTGACAAATGGGATAATAAAAGAAATAATAATACAATGGGCTAGTAAAATGTGACAATAATGAGAAGGAAATTAGTAATGCTGGTTGTGTAAGACAATACGTATTTATATTAAGTGAATAATCCAATAAAAACACACACACACAAACACACTTACGTTCCAATAAGATTTGTAGATAATATGATCCGAATGGTCCTTGACAACATTCAACTTTTTGAAGTTTTCATAACGTTTTTCTGATCATCATTGTTAACATTGGTGCTATATCTTCAGCATTCTGGTCTGCTAATACATCTTACATATATCTCTAAAACATACCAATTCTCAAATATAGTTTCTCATACATCTTCTTCATATGTATTTTTAACCATTCACTCCAAGACGAGTATTATCTAACCGGGCAGCCTTTTTTGTATACACAAAGTCATTAATTTTGGATTAAATAAGAACGAGTCAAAACGATCATAACTTTTATAACATGATATGATGAATATTTATGAACATTGTACTTTCTTTTGTTTTCCCTTATCCTTAGTATCAACATTCGACGTATCAGTCGTATCCATACAAACCCTTTCCTAACGTTCTTAATTGTCCACTAGCACATCTTCCATATAACGGCCAAATATACCACAACTTGAATAAAGGCAAGTACACATCCTCTTATCTATTTTACGCTCTTCATCCATAGGACGGGTATCATCTAACCGGGCGGCCTTCTTTGTATACAAAGAGTGATTATGTCACACAAGAGTATTACAATGGATAAAAATATTATAATGTATATTTATGTACTAATGTACATTGTACCTTCTTTTGTTTACTCTTATCCTTCGCATCAACAACTGATGTATCAGTCGTATCCACATTACACACAATATTCTATTTTCCTATAGATCGAAACAAAATTCACACATCCGTATATGTCGTCACATTATGATAACCTAAGACTAATGCTAGTGGTGATCACTTTATCATCTAAGCAACCCCACCACGTCAGCACCACCTCAGCTTTCTCTCTCCACAACTCCACCCCAACCACAATTTGCTAATAAGGCGACCCCAACCACAACCAAAAACATACCCCACAAAAATAAATAAACAAAAAAGTACAAACACAAAAGAATTGAAAGTTTCGGTTGTGTAGGCAACCATAACTTTGAAAAGTTTGCCAAGCGACGCGTCATATTTGCCTTGGCTAGTGGGGCAACGCGTTGCATTTTTGAGGTTGTGGTTGCCAAGAGACTCCCATTAGCATTAGTCTAACAAATTACATGCATTTATTGTTTTAATATTTACAAAACAAACTAAACCTATGGATGATTTTATCTACTGTATAAAATAGACAATAAGAATACACTTACATTTCAACAGTGAAGAATGATGAAATGAATCTCCGACAGTGAGTCGCTTTCCACTTAATTAGGACAAAATGAGTCTTTGTAGAAGAAAATGTAGCTCCTTTGTTTAGTTTATGAACTCGGCAACTTTAGTTTTGTAGTACAAGATTGTTAGCTCTATAGTGTGACAATTCTCCAGACGACACGAAATATAACACAAAATAAACAGGTTGGGGCTAAACGAATCGTGGTATTAAAGTGTTGACAAGGCTAACCCATTAAATTAATCGGTTATATGTTTTCCATAATTCCTTCTCAACCTGTTTCTAATACGTCAACCCGTTAATGAATACCTTAACTCATTGCACCACTAGCAAGGGCCCTTTGAACTTTATTAAGCTATTTTGCCCCTTCCTTTAGAAGAAATGTTCAGCGATTTACATCTTAACTGGTTAAGCTTGATATGATCCACTAATTTCTTTTACTTCAACCTTTGTTTGTCTACGGTTTTGCTCAGAAATTTAATAGAATACTGTTATGATGTGCATGTAATGTTCCATAAATTAAAAGTTGCAATGATCGACTGGCTCTCATGTTTGTGCACATAAAACAATTTTTTGGTCACTAAAATTATATTTATACACTAAGCCTTCCATTATGACAAAACAAAAATGGTGTCATTAAGGAATGCTAGCTTTCAAACTAAAGTTGATCTTGAAGACCATAATCAAGATTTTGAAGATTTGGTGGATTCAAATCATACTGAAGACATGCGTGTGCAAGTAACTTTTATGTTTCTTTGTTGAGAAACACAAGTTGAATGTTTACTCACTCGTGCTTAGTAGTCTACGGTGGTTCCTTTTATTTAAAAATCGCAGTTTACATCCCATAATAAATTTATATGTTTGTTTTTCCCATTCGAATAGTTAATATATTTATAGAAAAATCGGATCTAAACTGTCTAAATTTCTCTGTTACTGAAATTTAGCTGTTATTAATTTGGTAGGGCTGATTTCACAGGTTTGTTGTTCCAGGATAGTATATGATCAAAACAACATCATGCCAACATCATTCAAGAATCATGATAAAAAAGAAACAAGAGAAATTGGGTTGAACCCTTCTATCAATTGAGATATATAAATCTGGAAAAAGGGTTAACGTGATTACAGACTTTGATCCCTATTTATACAAGATGTAAGGGTGTACCGTTTCATATAAACGACACAACCTAAAGACTAATCGTTATAACCCTAGAGTTCTAAAGTAACTGCTATTTAACTGTCATCTATTGGGTTTGTGGGCCTGCGGATTTGCAGCCCATGACAGAAAATATGCAGGCTTTGTTTTTGGCGTCAAAGACATTAAAACACGTCCAACATGTTCCTCCCTAATGTCGAGATGCCAAAACCTTCTTGTTCCTTGATGCCTTCCTTCAATCTTAATGTCTTTAATCGTTTGATACAATTTCTGGTTATTCCCACCATCATTGTTGTTGTGATCTTCCTTAAGTCCAGGTTGATCATATCTTCATGGCTTTTGGTTTATTGGGCAAAGGTTTTAATAACCATCATCATCCTCATCATCTTTGGCATCCTGCCTTTGTCAACCATCGCGGTTGTAGGGTTCATCCCGAACCTGGGTTTGATGGCTGTTGTACTAAGACTACAATATCTAAAAATTCTGCAAACCAAAGCCTTCTTCTTTTCTTTGACATCTCATCTTTTCCTTGGTTAAATCCACCCTTGTAACAAAATGCAAACTGTGTTTTTATTTCCAAAACACAATTTATTCTGGTTTTGTTTCTCCATAATTGGCATCCATGGTTGCGTCTTTGTTAAAGAAAACGCAGGTTTGAATCTTGATTGATGGTTGAACATGAATTATGTGTTGCTTTGATCCCTTCGGCTCTGATGCCACTGTTATTAATTTGGTAGGGCTGATTTCACAGGTTTGTTGTTCCAGGATAGTATATGATCAAAACAATATCATGCCAACATCATTCAAGAATCATGATAAAAAAGAAACAAGAGAAATTGGGTTGAACCCTTCTATCAATTGAGATATATAAATCTGGAAAAAGGGTTAACGTGATTACAGACTTTGATCCCTATTTATACAAGACGTAAGGGTGTACCGTTTCATATAAACGACACAACCTAAAGACTAATCGTTATAACCCTAGAGTTCTAAAGTAACCGCTATTTAACTGTCATCTATTGGGTTTGTGGGCCTGCGGATTTGCAGCCCATGACAGAAAATATGCAGGCTTTGTTTTTGGCGTCAAAGACATTAAAACACGTCCAACATTAGCATATAGTTAGCACCATTAATGCTTTTTAACACGAATGCATAGCCAGTAAAGAAACAAATTCAAAATCTGATGCTTATGATGAAAGAATGCATGCAAAAAACTACACATTTTATCAGTTTTCTTGATCTTAAATATCAAAGAGAAAATGAAAAATAGAAAGTTATGGAGGCGGTTAATGTGATATAATAATGTGAAAGAGGTATCGTTAAATATGCTAAAAAGTTAGTGAAACGTATGTAAATTATAGATGGATGATGTTTATTCTGTATCTTACGTGTTTTGTTTAACACAAAAATTGGATGTTACAGAATTAGTAGCATCACTACATTCTGATTGGAGACTGTATGATAATAGGTAAAGGGTTAGAAATTTTCGAACAAATGTAATGTTGTAATGTTCATTAACCGCTTTCTATCCACATGATTTACCTCGATGCTTCAATTTGTTGGCCAGTTTTGAGCTCTTACATCATATTAATCTTGAAGATTGAAAGAATGGGCAACTAAAAGTATATGAGTTCCCATATGGCCATGTCTGTTCAATAAGTTGGACTCTAAGAGGATTGTTTGGGATTGCCAATTTTCAACTTATCAGCCTATTCCTTATTGTGTTTTTTAGTCATATAAACAACATATATGAATTTGTATCCTGATTCATTTGCACAATTACATAACTTGCTTTTTTGCAGTCTTCTGTACCTTTTTTTTTTTCCTTCAATTGCCAAATTTTACGTTTTTGATGTGCTGATTTCTTGTGCATATAAGTCCTTATAGAGCCGTTCTCATTAGCTTCTTGAGGAGCCACTGCTATGCAAACAAAGATGAGAAATTCAAAAAAAGTACGTGATTAATTTTTGTTTGTGTGCAACCTTTTTCATGTTTGATTAGCAGGATTTGAGACAGTAGTGACTCTAAAGCAACTTAAAAGCAATATCTTTCCGTCACCGAAATCAACATCGAGCTGAGTAATATGATATCATTTAGGAATTGACATGTTTAACTCACATTCTTATCAACTGGTCTATTTGTGTTGCTTACTAAAATTGCCTTAAGCATTAAGGCAGAGAATTGAACCATCTAATCTGCTCTATCACAGTTAACACATTTGTTATATTTTCATAACTGGAGAAGAAAAAAGTGACTGCGGGCCAACACTACATGACTAGTTTCCGTCCATACTACAAATTACCCGTTTTTACCCGCAACCCAGCCCAACCCACCCAAGTGCCAATTCCAATCATTTTGCAGCTTTTGATATTCTTCAACAATGAAATATACCGTTAAGTTGTTCCATGATCTATTTTACAAATGTGGTACTCTTGGTGAAAACAATGTACAAACTATTTAATTTTTTTGTTAGACTCGTCCTCTCATTCACGAGGCATAAGATGTTCTTGCATTTCATTATACAAGCTAGTGTTCCATACAACCAATTCTTAGTTACTTGATGTATCTTCATGGTACTATCATCTTTGCTAGATATATTACTATATTAGTATATTTCTACTGGAATTTGCAGTGTATCTTCATGGTACCTTATATAAGCTATACTATACATGAAAATAAACCTTGTTAACTAAATGAAAATGATCAAAGTTAAAATAAAATGTAAAGGCAGTCAAAGGTGGTGGGGATTGTTGATGATTACTTTGGGTCTTTTGATTGCTACAACTTTAAAATGGGAATTTACTCTGCTTTACCAAAAGTGATTTCTGAGTTCAGTTACTTTCCCACTTAGCAATGTTTTTTATACATTTACACTTCAAACTATTCTTCTTTTACCATCTTTTCATATTTTGTTTGATGGCATCAGTTCAAATCATAGATGAAAAAGAGAAGCTTATGATCACTTGCTTTTCTGAATGCAATGATTCTAGATTCAGTTAGATAACTATATAGCACATGCTTATTACTAGCGAGTTGACAAACAATTCAAAATTAGTACAGTAACATTCTTATACCGGTCAAAAGGGGTCAGGTTGGGTTGATATTTTTACAAAAAATTTTGAACGTAACACATTGATTACAAAACTATATACCATTAACATAATATTCACAAGCATTTGAATTTGAGCTACTTTTAACATGTTTAGACGACATGATCCGTTACAGTTAGCTAAGATTATACTTTTTGCCCCTTTATTTTGGAGATAGATTATAAGGTTGGGAGGATGGAGGCCATCTCGCCATCGGCAGAAAATAAGGCAAAACCACACCTCATTTTTTCCCTAGCGGCAAACATAGCGATGCTGCATCCCAAGCGGCAAAACTATTGTAGAGATTCCTACGGCCCAGCATCTCACCAAGTCCAACATATAAGCCCAACTGAGGTTCCATTCTAAAACAAATTGGTGATAGAAGAAGTAGCCCACCAAGCTTATATGTTAACTTTGAGATTATAGTTCTACCGATGTGGGATTGGGTTTGTACACCCAACAATCCTCCCCTCAAACCCAAACCACCATGGGCCTCCCCTTCGACTATAGCCACGATCCCACCTTTTTCATACCGCCGACCTTTACCATCGGAACACACCGCCTTTTACCGGCTTCCTTTCGGTACAAGGTTTACCGGGATCCACTAATACCGTCGAACCGGGGTCTAATCGAGGGAACACCATCCACATCATCACTGGGCCCAACCTGGCTCTGATACCACTTGTAGAGATTCCAACGGCCCAGCATCTCACCAAGTCCATCATATAAGCCCAACTGAGGTTCCATTCTAAAACCAATTGGTGATAGAAGAAGTAGCCCACCAAGCTTATATGTTAACTTTGAGATTATAGGTCTACCGATGTGGGATTGGGTTTGTACACCCAACAACTATGTTTTATGTGTGTGTTTTGTTTTTTCTATTCTATTAAAAAGTGGAGAAAAGTTGAGAGAAGGAAACCTTGTAAACCTTTCTAACAAAGAAGTAAAACGGAGAAAGCTAACATGACGCTGACATAAACCCTTAACAAAGCTAGCAAAACCATGGCCAAACCCTTTGCGTAACCTAAATTATAGTCAATCTATAGTTTTAAGATTGTTTGCTAAAGGTAGCATGTGATGCCAGATCTTGCGACTATCAAGAGATATTATGTTGGTTAAAACACATTTAATCTTCTAGTCTTTCTTTGAGGCATTTAGATATGCTATTTTTGTTATTCTGGGTACCTTTTAAAATAAAGACGAAACTTAAGTTTCATCTTTTTAGGCTAATAATAGTCTAGGTATGTGACAATAACACTTTATCCAATCTCTAGATATGGACCATCCACTCGTTACAAAAAGGGTGCATATAGGAATATATCTCATGTATGATTCACTTTATAAAGTTATCACATGAAGTTGATCCAAGAAATGTTTATACTGTTTCAATTATGTCCAAGAAAAATGTTTCAAAAACCGCAAATTTTTTAGTAGTGTTGGATATGCTAAATCGGTTTTTAGACATGTGAAATAAGCTGCTAAGAACTAAGACATGTAGTAATTATGAGAAATAAAGCAAAAAATACACGAACTCCTTATATTGTTGTGGTCCATGCATTCTTTTGTTTCTTTCTGGTAGCAATAGAATTTTTGATAGATAATCAAGCTTTTTGAGGTTATAAGAAATTATAGAATGATTTAGTTATGGTAGGTACAAGTGATGATGATTATGTTTCTATCATTCTCTTATCATAGTGTGGTTGTTTTAGTCATATTCTATGACCCAAGACAAAAGAATGCTAATTTGGCATTTCATAAAGGCTACTCATTACTCTTTATCTCATAACTTAACTTTAATCAATTTAGTTACTCATTCATTCCATTCAAATATAATATTTCAATCATTCGCAACATTGTTATATATATGGCAATGTTCTCATTCAAGAGAGTGTTTGGTTCATACCCGAAAACATGATCATATTTTTACTTTCGAAACAAAATGGAATACACACTTACCGTTTTCTTTATAGTTTTTTGTTTCAGGTAACCTTAATTTCTGATCTTTTAACCAAATAATTCACGGGGTTTGAGCAACCGACACACAAACAGTAACTAGCTAAAGCCCCTCACTTTATGGGAAACTTGGTTCGGTCACACCAAGGTTATTTGCACCATACAAAAGAACTCAATTTGAAATATCTCACATGTTAATGGTGAAATCACAAGTTTATTTTTTACCAACAACACATCAAAGCTTTTGTATTCTATGATTGAACTTGAATTTGATAACACAAAGCATCAACTAGACTTGAATTATTATTCAAAACACAAAACTTTAATACCTTAAATGCTACTGTATTTTCTTTTTCTTATTCATCTACCTATCATGATGGAACTATTAGATGAAATCTACAATTTGAAAGCTTAAGAATTATCTACCTTGATGCATCTTTTCTCTTGAATTTTGAATAAAAACTATATGAACTAACCCCACACCGCCGCTTAATGCAATGATTCTGCTTGTTTTCGGGGGTTGTTTAAATCTTAGTCAAAAGTTAAAAGATAATATATGCCTTCAAAAGAAAGAAAAAAAAAATGGTCAAGGAAGTGGGATTGGCTTATAGTGGAAATTTAATACCAATGATAATTTTTCTTAGTAGAATTGTGGTCTAATTTATGGAACAACATATAAATAAATATACTAGAAGTTCGTGCATTTTCTTCCACTAATTTTAGGATAATAACTAATCACGTTTTTTAATAGTATGGTTAGTACCTATATCAACAAAAAGTAAGGAAGATATAAAGAAAGATTTGATCGTCCGCATGGGAAATAAGATAATGGAGAGAGGAAAAGGTGAAAAGGAAAATTTTGTTTACTAACCTAAAGAAGATTATGGAGTGTGAATGATAAACGGCATGCAAGAAAGATATAACCATGTAAACAATAAATTTAACCAACATAGGTCTAACTAAAGTTTATAGAAAGAAGACATACAAGATGTGAAGAGATTAGTATAACAGTAAATAATTATACTTACGAACTTATGATTCTGGCATGAATCTTGATGCAATACTTACGGTTTCAATTTGTAGGTTTTTTTTTTTTTTTTTTTTTTTTTTTTTTTTTTTTTTTTTTTTTTTTTTTTTTTTTTTTTTTTTTTTTTTTTTTTTTTTTTTTTTTTTTTTNTGTAAGTATCAATCACTCATTTCATTGCGATTGATTATTGATTCTTGCATAACATGATATACATACTTAGAATATGTAACATCAAAGATTCGTTTGATATGATATACATTTTGCTGGTTTTCATTTACTATATTCAACTAACTAGAAAGAATGATCATTTTAGCTGATAATGGGCTTTATTTTATTTTATTATAATTTTTTAAATAACAAGATAAATAGTTTACATTATTAATTTATAAACACAAATTTATAACTAAAATGTGTCTTCATTATACATTTGTTTTGCAAGAGTTGATTTATGAACGATATTGTGATCAATTTATACCCATGTCATGTGATTAGATATATCACCTTCTAATATATTGTGATCAATTTACAAGCTATTTTACTTTTTATTTAATCATATAAACCTACTAAATTATGATGAACCATCTACAGCTTTGTAAATGCTTCCCCGTCTCAAAATTATTGTTTACCAATACAAAAACACACAATTTAATTAAATGCATTAGTTACTGCTTTGATTTTTGTAAAAGCTAGAAAAAGATTGTTTTACTCTTTGATAATTAATAATAGTGTAAAATTAAACAATTTCAACTTTTACATTCAGCAATGAACAATTATTTTAAGATAAAAAAAAAAAAAAAAAAAAAAAAAAAAAAAAAAAAAAAAAAAAAAAAAAAAAAAAAAAAAAAAAAAAAAAAAAAAAAAAAAAAAAAAAAAGAAACCGCGTAAGCTCCTAATAGTATGCAGTCAGTAAACAAAAGCTCTGTAGTCACTAAATTAATCCGTCAAAGTAAGGTATTCGTAATTGCTAAATAAAATTCAGTTCTCCTTATAGTCAGTTCACATTATTGCGGTAGCGAACACCATACCTTGTGATAATTTGATGAAGGCGTGGAAGGGTGAAGCCAGAAGGGCAACACTGTGGACGGCTTGGTCGCTGACGTGGCTGCTGCGGCTTCTTTTTCATAATTGGAGTTGCATTCTTCACAGCAACTCATAACAACCATATCAACATCATTTCCTTCCTCTTTGCTGCTTATGAATGGCTTCCTATCCAACATTTCTTCACATGTGTTGTGTGACAAGTTCATCCTTGGTTCATGCCCACTACATAACAACAACTATATTGTCAAACAAGAAAAATACAACTCAATGACAATTAACAAAAACATTTATTTGTTGGTAACATGTATGTGATTGTTGAAAATTATTCTATATTCATATCTATAGTTTTATCACCTTATCACTAAACACTCATAACATGATAAAAGTAGTACTCTATAAAGTTTATAAAACATGAGTCTAATTATATAACTAAACTTATGTGCTAGCATTTTATTGGTCGCATCAAAGAGACTGGATTTTTTCACAACAAATAAAGTATTGTCACATCATTGTAGGCATAAAATTAATCATGTTTTAAGTCATTACTTATTAACAATCAATTCATTTTAACTACACATATAGAAAAAGATTACAAATCATGAAAATGTCATTTAGAGTAATAAGTCCAAATCAAGGAGATGCAACTTTCTTTTTCAAAAAATCATAAAATGAGAAAATTGGTCATTGTCCTCCTTTTCTGTTCAATCAGGAAATTGTCCCAATAATGAGCATGAAGACAAATTCAAAAGGCAAAAGAGAAAAGAAAAAACAACAACACTGTCTCCTCTTCCCAATCTTACTTTCTACAGAATCAGCATGCTCTCCTCTCATATGTCCTTGTGTTCAGACACAAGAATGTTTTACCCAAAACACTTTTCATATGTACAGATTCACAAAGTAAACTTACCAAATATATTATTTTCACATCATAGCTTTTGAAATATGTGTACTTCATGTAATATTAACTTGTACATAGCTACTCAATTCAGTCTACATGACACATGCATAAAGATCACACGCTTACAAAGTTACAAATATCAAAAGTCATGAACTAAGGCCAAAAAATATGCTGTTACATGTGACATGCAAACATTTATGTTAAAAAGTATGAATAATCTAGTTAAAATTCACATATAAGTCTAAAATATTTACGCACTTATAAGTTTAATTAACATAAACCGCGAAAAAAATAATGTATCCATACCTTGTTGTAGTTGCATTGAGACTTAAGCCAAGACCACCAGAAGGAACAGAAACAGCTTGAAGACTCCATTGAACCTCAAGTGAAGTCTGTTTCATCTTGCATTTCATAAATGTTTGGTAATTTGCAGTACCAATTAACCACACTTTGCTACTAACATTGTATTGTGATATCAACCTTCCAATTTCTACAACAAGATGATCTACTGGACTATAACCAATAACATTTTTTTCATCAACTGTCCATTTTAAATCACCTGCATAGATTATAACACCTCCACCATTAGATGATAATGACTCAACTTTTCTTCTTAAATCTGCTAAATTCATCTCCACTTCTTCTCTTTTCATGAACCTTAATGGCACTGATGAAAACTGGAACTTTATAAAATGAGCATACTTAAGCTCACTAGGGACATCTCCTCTTTCGACTTTCGCCATTAGCTCGACCACAACCGCCTCGGTTAACGCCACAGAATCGCCTATAATAACCGTGTTTTTTCTTGGTTTTTTCCCTAGTAAAACATCTACAACCAAATTGACATCTTTTTTTATGGAATCATCAGCTTTAGGTGAAACAAAACAAGGGTTTTGCTCAGAAGACTGATTCAAGAAATGGGTCTGCCAAAAATTTGGATTTTGATGAAGGGTATGATCAGAATTTGGTGAAGATGGTGTTGAGTAAACACCACCACCAGAACTACTGAAAAAGACTCTTGGAGCAGATGTTAAAGAGTTTGAGTTATAATCTTCTAAATTGTTTTTAACAGCTGTACTTGAAAAACCAGCTTCCCTCATAACCCTACTAACACTTGGATCATCAAGAATAGATATAATAAGTTGCTCAAGCTCAACTTTGATAGCTAACAAAGGTGGTTGTTGCTGTGAATGACAATTTTGTTGGCTTTGAGTTTGTTGGTTTTCAATACACCCTCTTCTTTGATGAGCTTGAGCTCTTTTAAGTGCAGCAATAAGTGCATTAGACAAAGAAGGTTGACCATGAAGCAAAGGTCCAGGTGTAGTTGGAAGCCTATTTAGAGCAACATTGAAACAAAGCTCAAGTGCTCTACAATGGAAAGGTGGTGAGACATTACTACTGTTAGGTCCAAACTGAGTTGTAACACTGGAATGATTTGAAACATTTGTTTGTGACTTAATGCAAGCTCTTCTTAAAATAGTGGCTCTTGAACTCATCAAAAGAGTTGCAGCCACATGAAGGGGAGTGACCTGAGCATGGCCTCTCCTTCTTGCTAAACTTAGAGAGTGCTTCAAGACTGAAGCAGCCTCACTTGTTAGTGTCTGCTGTACACTACAACCTCCTGATCGCATCACTTGGCTCAAACACCAACCCCCCCACACCCCTCTAAAGATGAAACCCTAGCTATGGTGCTATCTTGCTTAAAACACAACACAAATGAAGATTGTAAATTTAGGGTTTTTGAGATATAGTACCTGTGTACACTTTCTCTCTCTAGCTCTATGTAAAAAATGAAGAAGGTTGAGAGTATAGTAGGAGCATGTATGAATATGATACAAGACTATATATCTTTATATATACTTGTAGTTATATGATGAGGTTGTTTAACTTTTTATAAAATATTTTCTTGGTTGGATAACTTTTTATATAATGGGAATTTTTAGTTGTGTGTAGTTGGGTACAACTGTTGATGCACATGTTACTTGTATGATGCAGTAGTACTTCCTCTGGTACCAGAAAAAGTTCCCATGCAATCACTTTTGTGTTTTGGTCTTTTTAGTTTATTTATTTACTATTTAAATTCTAACTTAATTTTTTCTGAATTTGGTGTACGGTTTAAACACTGATCAAAAACATTTTTTCTCACTCTACAGTGCGCACAGACACACACAACTGCACATGGTTAGTTTTGTAATTTCATGTCAATAAAGATTGATCATATATCTATGTCAAGTTATCGGGGCGGAGTTAGAAAAATATGATCGGGTGAGCAAATTTTGATAATTTTTAGAAACTACACTACTACAGATCGGTTTATTAGTCAGGCAAATTACAAAAGTAGCCAGATACTTTAAAAAATTTACAATACAACTTTTTTTTTTGCTAGGAGAGCATGTTCCCACCCTGCCCTTTAATTTCTTGTCTTCGCCTCTAAAAGTTACTTCATAAATTTTGCTTCAAAACCAAGTTTTGTTGCATATGACTAATTGTTGTAACAAATAAAAGCACTTTTTCAAATGTTAAATGATGAAAGATTTATAATAAGTCTTTGATTTAGTAGTATATGAGTTTAATTATTAGTTTGATTGAAGGATTATATAGTAAGGCTTTGGTTTAGTTGTATCCGGTAGCATTTTTAGGTAGCGATTGTAATGCGTAAAAATATATTTATCTTGTATGCTTAATACATGCATGAGAAATGCCAGGTCTTTTTTACTTATTTTTCTACTGCGTAAGCGTCAATCATCTAAGTATGAGTGACAAAGTGAGCCATGTTTATAAGTTTAAGGATGATACATAAGTATTTTCCTTAGTTTGCGTGTTAGCATAGTTTTTCCCCACACTTAAAAATCTGAAATCATTTCTAATTATATTTAATGAGACAAGTAATCAGTCATATGTGTAGATTAAAACCTGTGGCGATTGGTGGGTGAGAATTTTAACGAATATCATTTTGACAAAAAGGAATGTCTAACATCAAATCAGGACCTACAGGAACTATGATTTAATCTCCAATTTTCGGTTTAAAACTTAATAATATATGGTGGAAATAAAAGTTTAACTAGGCAGTGGCTTTTGTTTACTACTGCTTTGAATAGGCAGACAGCCCCAGCAGAAATTCAAATAAAGTGATTAAAGGGAAAGTTGCCCCCACTCATCATCATACATTTTTAACCCAAAGTGCTTCCAACCTTTTTTATGTTTATCAAAACATAGGTAATACATTTTTCTAAAATAGTTATCTACAGTATAATGACTATAATCTAGTGAAAACTTAATTAATAACAAAAAATTATGAATTAAAAAATTAGAAATTATAAGTATGGACTCTAAAATTTTGCTTAAAAATATTCACTATTAAAGCATAAATTTTAAACCAAATATAGAGTTCGATCTGAGGTGTATGCAGTTTGGCCCCTATGTGATTTGTTTCAAAGTGTATTGCTTTATTCCCTTATTTCTAAAAGTAAAGCCAACATTGTTTTTTTTCGATTGTACACTTACTATTCATCATTTTTACTACACGTCATTCTTCTTAGACGTGTACGATGAATTAATCACTTTTGGAGAATGGTCACCAGAATTACGTACTATTGTACATTGTCATTAGATTAACCTATGATTACAAACAAATTAAGAAGGCATGAGTTATCCACACCCTCGCATAGGGAGGGTTTGACAATGATTGGACGCATCCCCTGGTTGTACGGTATGCTTTTACGAGTTGCACGGTTTGACTAAAAACCTATGATGTGACACCATAGAGAGGGTTGGGATAACACATCCCATTAAGAATGGAACTTTAGAGAGAATAGGTTGTCACATCAAGTTATTCTTCGATAATAAACGATGGCGTGCATATCTTTCTTGACCGTATTCATGGAGTTTCATTTCGTTTCTAATAACCGTATCCGGCTTTATACAAACCTCCCACTACAAGAAATAGAAATTTAGTGACAAAGTTTCAAGTGACACAAAAAGTGTCATTATATCTAACCGTTTAGTGACACTATTTAAAAACCCTGAGCAAAGACTTAAAATTTTAAACTTTAATGACATTATTTATAAGAAAAAAATACGTCACAAAGTTAAAAACTACGCACTCACACTTTTTTTGTGTAATTATAAATAAATTTTTATCTACTGGACTTTTAATTAGAGTACACTATTTTAAAGTGGGAGGAGCACATAATTTTTCTTATGACACTTCTTTTATACTTTGGTGACACTTTTTTTACTTTTGATGACATCTTTTTTATGTGTCACGAGATGACAATATTTTTGTAGTGCTCGTTATGTATTATTATGCCTTGATACAACATCATTCTTGAACTTTTTTATTCTGCTCATATTTGACGGGTATGCATGTTTGTAACAACATTTTAGTATTAAATTATAACATTCTCAACTTTTGATCTTTCATGTATATATTTCTAAATTTTTTACAAGAAAACAAAGTAAAAGGGATGAAGCTTTCCAATGTTTAAGTTTTTGACTCAGATATACGCGGTGTATACGATGTATCCTTATGACATTTCTGACCGTTATTAGTCATACACAAATGTATATCCACTGATGTTTGAACTCAAGATCAATTGTGAGAAGTTTATTTTCACTAAATTATTGGGTGTTGTTTAAAACAAAGCAAAAACATAAGACGCCGTAATAAGCTTTCTAAAATTCGGTCTTCGTCCTACATGGAAAAATATCACGCATGCTACAGTTGATGGAGGACGACATGTTAGTAAAGATTCGGATTTTGGTAATGGAATTGGGAACATGGATAAACAGGTAAATGCAACTATTGATTCATTTGGCAGTCCAGGTATTACATCTCTCGTTGAAAATTAATAAGCTAAAAAATCAAATAATTGGGGGGAAGCTTGTACTTCTGGGTGATGATGAGAAGCCGTTTCCTATACAAAAGGAGGATACTGTAGGACACGTGAGAAACAATGAAAGAATCCCTAACTCATCCAATGCTGCTCCTTCTGTTATTTCAAATAGCACGCCTGACATGGTTAATGATGAAAAAAATATAGGTAATTCATTTTCTAAAGTTGGGAATTTGGTTATTTCAGATAGTGATAGTGATGATGATGAAGTTCTTGAAGACTACAATGAAACTACTAGTTATATGGCATTTAGCGGTGCTAAAAGTGGTAGTGAAGCGGGCATGAAGAGCTTATATGAGCAATGGAAGGAGGACACCTATGATCAAGACCCTTATGATGATGATACCTTTGATGACTATGGTTTGACTAGTGCTCAAATAAAGTATGCTAACGCATATGACATTAATCTTCATTGTCAAATTAGATAAGTGTTTGTTTTATTTTGCATAAGTATGGCTTGTCATTTCTTATGCTAGTTTAGGTCTTAAGCATTGTAGGCGCATTTGGTTTATCTTTTTAGGGTGAGTCCCACACCCGTTGTACTCAATTGCTTTTTTTTGGAGTAATAATATTTTACGGGGGGTAACTCTTTAACCCAAAAAAATAAGTGAGGTATATTTTGGTAGTGAATGTGGTTGTCTTAGACTGCTCGTAGCAAGACCGAACAATTCTGTCGGTCAAGCCATTTTGAAAGCGTCCCCTTGCTATGAGGACCGAATGGAACGCGTCCCCCCCTCCCCCCAATAAAATGCAATGTTTTGGTCTGTCAATGGACCGGACAAATTGAAGTGTTTGAGTGTGTGTGTGTGTGTGTTTTTATTTATTTATTTTTGTGGGGTTGTCTTTTTGTTGTGATTGCGGTCACTTTACTATGAATGTTTGTTATTTGTTTGGTATAAGAGAGAGAAAGCCGAGTTAGCGCTGATGTGGCGGGACGATTTAGTCTCTTTATTTGGTCTCATTACTAGTAGCCTTGTTACACAAAGTTGGTAGTAAAATTGGTTATAGAGAGAGAAGACTTAAGTGTCGCTAATATAACAGTAGTAAATGCGATCTTTTGGTCTCCTTATTACACCCGCTCTAATTTTTTTACTTTATTTTTCTTTAAAAATAAAAGTATATAGTTAGGGTGAAAAAGTGGCAATAATGGAAGATAGTAGGGGAGAGGAGAGGAGACAGAGGGTTGCTTTTAGGGTACTTGGAGGAATAAAACTGTCCCTCTACGAGGATTGGCGTGATCTCGTTACCTTTTGTCTTAATCCTTATTTTTTTTCTCATTTCCAACAACCCCACTTTATTTACCTTTTCTTTTTATATAAATACGTGAAAATACCGATCAATGTTTATCTTAGATTTTGTTTTTTTCCATGTTTTTTAGGTGTTAATTGCTTGGCGTTTTTGAGGTAAAGAGAAGTCATTGTTAAGGACATTCATCTTGTATGTTCTTTTGGATTTTTTAGTTGCTACTAGTTATAATGCTCGCGCACGCGCGAGTTTTTTTTAAAAATTTTTTGAATCATATATTTTTATTTATTAAAAAACAAATAATTTAATCTTTGTTTTGTTTGATTTACGATGTTTAATTATAGTTTTTTTATTATTAAAGATAATTATTTAAAAAATTTAATCCTATTGTTAATTGCATCTTATCTATATTTTTTGTATTTATCTTCTACTTGTGTTATGGATAAATATAAAATATTACTATCTAATAAGAAAATAATCTTTTTTTCTAAATAATATTATTACTAAATAAGGTATGGTTTAGTTTTTTTGAAATGGAAAAGTCCCCACTTGGGGTTTTGTTTTATTATATAACTAGTTATAATGCCCGCGCACGCGCGGGGTTTTTTATAAAATTTTTTGAATCATATATTTTTATTTATTAAAAAACAAATAATTTAATCTTTGTTTTGTTTGATTTATGATGTTTAATTATAGTTTTTTATTATTAAAGATAATTATTTAAAAATTTTAATCCTATTGTTAATTGCATCTTATCTATATTTTTTGTATTTATCTTTTACTTGTGTTATGGATAAATATAAAATATTATCTAATAAGATAATAATCTTTTTTACTAAATAATATTATTACTAAATAGGGTATGGTTTAGTTTTTTTGAAATGAAAAAGTCCCCACTTGGGATTTTGTTTTATTATATAAAAGATAAAAGATTTAAAGATAATACAGGAGCATATGTGTGGTTAACTGGTTATTATCATCGTAACTATATATTAGCATCAGATTACTACTTTACATGCATTGTTGTCCAATCAAGATGTTACTCTTGTGGTTTTATCATGATTAACTTTTTATTTATGTGTCGGTCAAGTTATCACAACAGTAACATTAGGCATGCAACTAATAACTAAATTGTAGCGAACACTATAAACTCTAGATGTATAAATTATAAATGGGATTGGCTATTGGCACACCTCTAAAATGATCGTAATACCTCTTTAATTGTTTTAATTTTTTTATATTGTTTAGATTTTTATAATTCTGTCTTTATTATAAAACTGCGAAACATAAATCACAGAACAGAAAAATATAAAGTTTGACAAGTCAAAAGTAGTAACACAAAAAATACGGAGTAGAAAGCTATAAAAATCTGTATTGTTCTGCATTCAAGTGGTAAATCTTGCAAAACAAAGTGCGAAACATAAAATTTAAAGTTTGACAATGTAAAAGTATTAAAAACCAAAAGATACAAAATAAAATACTACAAAAATTGTATTATCTTATCAACAAAGTAATTAAAAGAAAAGGTAAAAAAGACAAAGAAATACTAATAGTACTACTACACATTATAAATATTGTAATTTACTGTATGTACATGAAAAGGGAAATAATCATAAACACAAAAAGGTGAAGCTAAATATGGCTTCAATAGTAACTATCATGTGTTAAAGGATGGGCCAAAAAAACAGTGACCCAAGAAGAGTGTAGCTTTTAAGCTGAATGACTACAACTTTTTGGTCAAAGTCGTACAAATCGTCTACCTTTAATTACACTAAAACCTTCGTTATTGGAACCAAAAGTCTAGGTACTCTACGATTAATCAATTTATATTAGGGACAGAAAAGTGTATACATTTATACGTAGAAATCCACAATTAAAGGGTACAACAGCTTGAGATTTCATTGCTAACCGTTTTAAAATAAATGTTCATTTTAATATTACGCAAAATTAATTGTGATTGGTTGAAACAGAAAATGAACATGATAGAAAGGTGGACATATATTTCGAGATGAAAAGAGTAGCTAACATCAAAGCTTATTAATTAAAAATAAAATATTAGAACAATTAATCAATGACATATTTATAGGGAGCTTTCTCTCTACAACGATGTGATCAACATATCTCTCTTTTCAGTACGCGAATGATGCCTTTTATTTTGGTGAAACATATCAAAGTGTACGCTGTTTGGCATCGTGGTTCCCTTGAGAGGCGCCGCGAGTATTTTATTTTATTTTTTTATTTTTTTTTGGGTAAAAGGTCTTCTACCCAGTAAAATATTACTCCAAAAAATAGTTAAATATAATGGAATGTGGCTGAAATACCACATTAACTTCAAACAACTGCTTGAACAACTACTAAATTATTCATGACAGGCCATAAATGATTAACTAGCTACACACAACCAGAAAGCCAAAACAAAAACAAGCACAAACTAAGACACATCAACCTTTATGCTAAACAACGGAAAAACAACATATCCAAGTCTAATGTCATGGATGGCAACAGACTTTAATTGGCCCACAGATAAACAACAATCATCAAAGTAATAATCTTCATAATCATTTTAGTCACATGTATTATCTTTCCATTTTTTTAAAAGACTCCTCTCGTTCCCTTTACTACCAAAATAATTAGTCACGTTAAGATATTCCAAAACTTCATCATCGTCACTATCAGAAATAAGCACATTACCCACCTTAGAGAATGGGTTACCCACCTTAGTTGAAGAAGTACAAGTAGAGGAAGAAATACTAGGCTTAGTAGCCGCATCCTGCTTCTTCTCTTTCAAATCACTCACAAGCTGATTTTCACTATCATGATCACATGGATAATCAACCTTTTTTTATAGGTTTACCATCATCATCCACAAAAGTAACTTTCCCATCAATAATTAGCTTTTTAAGCTTCCCAATGTTTTCAACAATAGTTGAAGAAGACTAATCCGATACGCCGTATCGACCGTATTGGAAAAGTATAAATAGAAAACCCTAAGTCCAGCTTTTACAGAGCTTTTAACCACCAAGTACAAAACCAGAGACTAAAGAAGACTAAGAATGTCCTGCTAGTGTCATAATTCCATAGTAGAATTCCTTTAATTGTTTTAGTACACTATAATCGTTCGATTAGCATATTTTTCTTTTTTGATTTATACTTGAATCTTTCTGAACATGATAGCTTGTATTATTACTGAGATTATGGGCTAATACCTGTAGGAATTAGCCAAGTTTTATGATTATTTGATGCTTTGATTTGTTTTAATTAGATGTTTACTCATTCTTGCGTATTGATTATGATTATTACTTCATTCGTATTTATGTGTATGTGATCATTCATTCAAATGATTATTGCAGTATCAAATAGTCCTAACTTAGTGGATGATAAGCATTAATACGGGAAGATTGCATATTACATTGCTTGTTGCTAGATCAATAGTGCTATGACCATTAGGCTACTAGTAATTAAGTTAGGGCATAATTATGTTAATATAAGCCCTCGTGGGATAAAATGATAAATCCATAATTATTTAGTTGCACTTTATGCGGGTTTCGATTAATCATGACAGGATTAGTCTGTTGAGGAACTTAATTTGCAAACCTAAAGCTTAGGAAGAAGTATCGCCTTGCTTATATTAGAAACCCCAAGAAGTGAGTATCATCATTACAGCTCTTAGACAAATCTGCTTGTGTGTGTTATCTGTCTCATTACATTTACAGTTTTATTAAATCTAAACCTCGTGCCAGTCTCTCAGACTGAAAACCCTTTTGTTGCGTTAGAATTAGGTTTAAATAGGCTAACTTATATAATTAAAATGCTGATAGATTTAAGTGTTAACGTTTTACTCTTAGTGATCGACACCCTACTTACCAACTAACCTACCAACGATCGGGTAACTGCCCGTTAGTGTTTGTTATAGGTAAAGTCGGCAAAATATAAATAGTAAAACTTGAATACAAATATTACCTACGCACAACGACACATCAACAAGCAAACCGACAAATTGCAAACCCTAACAAAACAAACGATACTAAACCCTAATAAACCGATTCTGCAGCCATTAAAAAACGTAACAGAGAGATGTAATCCAACGATTAATCAACAATATTACAAGTGTTATAAGGAATTTAAATCAGTTTAGAGAGGATAGATCGATCAAGCAGGATGAGTTAGGGGAAGTCGCCATATGTCACCAAAGAGATTTTAGGGTTTTTTTTATTAGAGATGCCGCGAGTATAGCGCGGGCGTTCACTGTTCAAGGGTCATTTTTTTCGTGTAAATTGTTTTCCAAATAAATTTATTACTCTAAAAAATTAAGTACAACGAATGTGGGTGAATTTCACATCTCACCCCAAAACTAGGCAAAAACAAACGCACCGACTGTGCTTCAAACCTAAACTATCATAAGAATGACATGCCACACTTATTAGACCTACTACAAATGCTATCTAAGTTGACCACAAAGACTAATATAAAAGGCATTAACAAACTACAATTGGGCATTAGTAAAACCAGGATCAACATTCGCGCTTGGAAAGAAGAAATCTGCACAAGGTGTGATTGCTAAACTAGTTTTCACAGCTTCTACATATTTTATTTAGCAAGATAGGAATGGAAGATTATGTAAGCAAAGGAAAATGACTCATGAGCAAGTAATCGAAGTGATTTTATCTACTATTTGGCTCAAACTCTTAACGTTTCATTTCGAGAAAACTTAACGAGTCGAGAGAGTCTGTTTGGAAGTTACCCCTATAATTGTTAAAGAGTATAGAAACGTAGCTGAATTTACCTAGTCGAACAGCATATTTGTAACATGTTTATTAATTAATTTATTTTTTTTAATTCCGGATAGGTTTTAAAGGTATGTTTGAGATTGGCATGTCAATCTCGTTTTAGTATGGTTGGAAGCACAAGTGGTGAGTGTGTCTGTGCAAGTCGATCAATTTGGTGCTTTGCCATTTTTCCTGAACTCTTATTTTTTATTAATATATATTTTACATTGTTAAAAATCCTTTACCCAAAAAAAAAACCCAGCATCAAGACAATCATCATCGTCGTATGGGTCTTCATCATAAGTTTCCTTTCATTGTTCATACAAGCTTTAATTTCTCATTCTAGTGCCACTTTTAGAAGCTTTATTAACTTTGGCGCTCGTAAAAGCCATAAAACTGGCAATTTTGTTGTATACCTCAAACACTTCACTATCACTATCCTCCTTAACATGATCATCAATCTTTTCAGAAGCCATAGTAGAAGAACTAGGAAGCATTGATTTACATGGTTTTAGCAGTTTCCCATCATCACCCACTAGTACAAGCTTCCCATCAAGCATCTAACTTTCCAGTCCATTAATCATTGCATCCAAAGGCGTAGTACTTGGACTACCAGATGTCGTATCAGCTACATCTTGGACAACTTTCTTACATGAATTTGACGACCCCCCCCCCCAATTGATCCAAGCTCGTCATCTTTCTCAATCAAATTAAGTGCATCAAAAGGATTAGATGTTAAAGGTTCCTTGCCATTCTCTTTCTTAGATTTGCTTGTGGGAAAAAACATGAGGAAAATCGTGGACTGGACCAAGGTGATTAACAAAATTTTTAAAAGGCTTGCTTCTTGGAAAGCAAATTTGCTTTCTATAGGAGGTATACTTAATCTTGTGAAGTCGGTAATTGGAAGTCTCCCATTATACTTCTTGTCCTTATTTAAGGCTCTTGAGGCATTTATTTCTAACCTTGAGTCTATGATAAGACATATTTTTTAGGAATGAAGGAATGTGTTAAAGAGATTAGTTGAGCAAGTGAATAAAATCTTAGTATCGAAGATTGATTGCGGATTTGCGGTCTCGGGGTTGGTAGTATTAAAACAAAAAGTATGGGGCTCCTCGGAAAATAGAAATGGCGCTTTATTAACGAGCAAGGGGTGTTGTAGAGAAAACTAATTGCTAAAATTTATTGATCAAGTGGTGGTTTTGACTTGATGGTCGAGTCTAGAACAAGTAGCACATGGTCTAATATTGTGGGTTCCTGTAATAGGATTGAACAATTAGGTGTTCTTCTTAATAATCTTATGGTTTGAAAATTATACGGTAGAACTCAAATTTTGTTCTGGACGGATAACTTGTTAAACAAGTTGGGAGCGCTAAAGGGTTAATTATGCCAAAACGTACCATATTTGCCCAAAAAATCACTTTTGAGTATCGACCTTTTTTTTTTCCCTTATTGTGGTACTAAACTTGCATTTTTTGCCTCNCATGGTCTAATATTGTGGGTTCCTGTAATAGGATTGAACAATTAGGTGTTCTTCTTAATAATCTTATGGTTTGAAAATTATACGGTAGAACTCAAATTTTGTTCTGGACGGATAACTTGTTAAACAAGTTGGGAGCGCTAAAGGGTTAATTATGCCAAAACGTACCATATTTGCCCAAAAAATCACTTTTGAGTATCGACCTTTTTTTTTTCCCTTATTTTGGTACTAAACTTGCATTTTTTGCCTCTTTTACGCATTTTCGTACAATTTTATGACATTTTTGCCCCTTGATTTTCAAAGATTTGAGGGGCAAAATTGTCCCAAAGTGCGTAAAAGAGGCCAAAAATTTGAAGTTTAGTACACCAATGAGGAAAAAAAAAAGGTCGATACTCAAAAGTGATTTTTTGGGCAAGTATGATACGTTTTGAAAGAATTAACCCAGCGCTAAAAGATTGTTTCATGGACTAGGCAACCTAGTGGGCGAGTTGATGGAAATCTTGCAAAACTAGTGACTGATTTAGATGGGCTTATTCTTGATGAAGCTCAAGATGATAGATGAGAGTGGGCATTGACCTCTTCTCACAAGTTTTCACTCGCCTCTTTGTGTTGTACAATTCATTTAACATGTGAATCTTCACCTTTCGCTTGGAACTTGATCTTGGGTGCCTCGTAAGGTAAATATTTATGCTTGGTGTGTCACTCTGGATCGACTCCCAACGAGGATGAACTTATGCCATCATGGTATTAATCTTCCTACGTCGGTTTGTTTATTTTGCAGGTTGTCTAATGAATTTCGGGATCACTGATTTTTCTTATGTCCTAAAGTAAAAGTAATGTGGTTCAAAATTTGAAGTTGGTGGAAAGTCTCTTCTCGGTTTCTTTGAGTGACATCATCAAAGAAAACTTTGACAATCTAACAAAATCAATAATCAATAATAGATTTGTGCTAAAGAAATACAAAATGTATACTCAATATTAAAGTAAAGATATTCCGAAAGATCAACAAACTGCATAAAACTGTCCATGACTAGGTATTAAAGTTCATTAGTGTCATTTACATCTCATGATTGTGGAAAACTTCAAAGTTACATAAAGTTTAGAAAAAGCTAGAAAAAAAATGCCGATCAACGCATTCTAAAATAATTTTAATAACGATCACACCGTGACCTCATATCATGATAGTTTAAGTTGTGCCGTTGAATGGAATATAGTTCCTTAGTTTGTCCTGCCGTTAAGTGTGTTCTGAGGGTATTTGTGTGTTTAAGTAGAGTATATGTGAATGGTAAAAAAAATGATGATATTTCGGTAGTAAATGTGGTAGAAGATGTTGATAAAGAAGGATGGTGTGACGTTTACGTGTTGTGATTGTGATCACCGCCATTGTACCCGTCTTACCACGAAGCAAGATTGCTAAGCAAACGACAACTAACATAATGTCTAATGACCTCTCGTTTCCTTGTTTCAAATTCAACTTATCTAGTCATTTTCACCTTTTTTTTGATAAAAGCATTTCCTGTTATTTCTTACTGTATTCAAGTTGATAGAATTATATAAAGTTGTTAATGCTAAAATTAGTTCTCAGGGTATAAGTTTTATAAATTAATCAAATATTACTAATAACCTCCAATATATTCTTCTATTTTATAATTAAAAATAATGTAAATACCGTGTATATTAACAGCCTAGGATATGTTTAATGAACATCTATCATGCATGATTATGTTTAGACATTATGTTTCTTTAATAATGTTGAATTGTTAAAAAATTTGAAGTTCATCCATACATTCTAATTTACAGATCGTATTAGTTAGCTTATTCCCTCTCGAGTGCTTGTTGTTTCTTTTTCTTACCTGGCTCTTTCAAGACAAGCTTGAAAAAAAAGGCTGAACAAGTGAAATAATTACTAGTATATGATTCTTTCTTCTTTTTATTCACAAAAGAAGAGAAAATTATTCCGTAGTAATTGCTCAAACAAAGGTAGTAGCATGCAAGAGGGTGGCCAAAATCATTGTAGAATAATACGCTTAAAGCTAATGATTTACCCCTCCAAAGACGGGAAAATATAAAGGTTTAAAAGTTCAAGAAAATGAATGAGGTTGCTCTCATTGCAAGAAAAGTATCCTTTAGAAAGAAAAAAAAAAAGAATGATTGGCTGCTGATAATGTTTTTAGATCAATTACTAAAGTTATGTATAATTGGTTATAATTTTGTGGGCATATGTATTTGAGCTCTGATACGAGTATGAGTGTGTTTTCTTTATCTATTATACGACAACGATATTTTTCAATAACAAAAAGCAAGAAGTTAACAACGAAAGTGGTTAACGTTGAGAATTCTTAAACATTTGCTTACTTTATATATAAATTATTTAGGTTATGTTTTCGGTTTTAGTTTTCGACTAAAAAGATGCATCTCGGGTTTATTACACTTATTCCGTTCCACATTGAATATTTATTTATTTATTTATTTATTTATTTTGAACTGTTTGAAAATAAATGTTAACTTTCAAAATTGCAACTAACTTTTTTAACGGCAAAATTTTACAAATGCACCACCTATCTTATAAAATTACAACTAATTATAAAGATTTTATATCATAAAAATATTTAGTGTAATATGTATTAATTTCATTTTTTCTAAAATTATATATAATTTTAAATTTAGCTTGTTTGGGACCAGAGGTATTAGATTGTGTTGAAATGTTTATCGAGTAAAAATGATTTTGTTTGTGTTTTCCTTAGCAAATTTTCAAAAAGGGCATGAAGGATTATTGACAAGCTACATCGGATTTGAGACATTCCTTGGCCCACAAACCCTAAAGATCAAACATGTGTGAGATGGTTTTCACCATGAGACATGTGCAACAACGTAATCTTGATCTTTCGGTAGGCTAAGTTGAATGATTAATTAAGTTATCTCAATATCGTTTTAAGTGTATGAATTACTAAACGTCCCTTGATATTGAGATCTAGGGACGATCGATATTTACCTTGTTCTATATGCATCTGCATGTTTTTGTTCATGGCATCTGTTGTGATCACTCGATCAAGGTTTAAGTGTTTGATTAGTTTAACAGCTAGTCTATAATTGAAGTAAAAAGATCTCGATCATCGGTATAAGAATTATCTTGTCCAATATCTCAAAGGGGATGGGAGAGTAGCCGTGCATGATATTTTAACAAGTTGATCGAGGTCTATGTATCCGTGTGGAACTTGTACATTTACGTGCTTCTTGTATGGTCTGTATCCATTGGATCTTGTATTTTTAGTTTTACGGAGTACTAGATTGAAAAATAGTTGCCAAAAGTCAAAAGTAGTGTCGCTAAAAGTCGAAATTTGTCACTCTAATTAACTAAAAACCGGTCACAAAGGTGTCCAGACGTTTCACCTACACATAAAAAGCTAAAATAAATATTTCGTTCGTAGCGAATTGAAAGTGATAATACATTTTATAAATTTCTGTATTTTTTTAAAACAAATGGTGTCACTATTAGCTTGACATCTTACCTACCATATTACAAAGTGTCACTACCTACGAACTAAAAAATCATGACACTTTTGGTATGTCACCAAAATCGCTGTCAATAAATGACTTTCCTTACATTGGGTATTCAGCTATATATGACTGTAAATTTTACACATCATTCGACCTACCAAACAGTTTTTTTCCCCCTATATCTTTAGGCGAATATATTATGGTATGATAGGATCCGTGATACATCTAACATTCTAAATTTCTAACGTACGCTTGTATGAACTTATTCCAAATTGCTCTTCGATCTGGCTTCTTGCAAGTATTAATGAGTTCTTTGTTGTTCAAAAAAGTAACTTTAGGCGAATGTAAACTTGTATTGGAACTTTGTTCGTACAGTTAGATCAGTTACGAGTTGCTAACTTGTTATACTTGATCTGAATGCTTTGTTTGTTTACGTAATTTGCCTATCAACCTCAAACTTTAAATAGGTTGAACGGCAAACCTAATACAAATATCACAAACCTTGTTAAGCAAATGCGCTTATTTAGACACATGCTAAGATTATTAGAGTATAATTAATGAAAATAGAAAAACGTATAAGTTACCAGTCAGTTATGGAATTATCATGTCGGTAAATTATGATACATGCTGGCTGTAAACAAAACAGACCAACAGGCTGTGAATAGACTACTCTTTTGGATGGATACAGTTTATTTGATTCATGAAGAACCGCAAAAGACATACTAGTAAAAAAAGGTTAAATATAATGATACTATACATACTTCTCTAGTTTTAGACAAAAAAGCTTCTTAATCGTAGGTGTCATGAGTCGATCGAAATGTAACAAAGTAGCCGACTTCTTCATCGTTTGCATTTCTAACCTTTTAGAAATATTATTAGGACGCTATATTATACTCAGAGGCGGATATACCTAAGCCGGAGAGTATGCACTTACATACCTTCCGAAAAATATCCGTAGTTTAAAATTTTGTATTCTTGATAGTTCAATACTAAGTGCATATATATCATATTCATTTTTTTTTAGTGCATACTGCATACCCTATTTCTGCGTCCGCCACTAATAACACTACAATTTTTTTTTAGAAATGTAATTAACTGTTACAACAATAGTTTTTAGGAATATCTTCTTAGTTACCATATAACTTCAATTCGAAATATACATATCACTACATTATGTATACATTTACAGAAAGATTTAAAGCATTATTCAGTTGTTGTATACCAAAATCAAGCATACGTTGTTCTACGAAATCCTATAAAGACCCTCTAGATACTTTTTTAATACCGGTGACAAAAAGTACGTGACCACTATTTGAATATGTAACAGTGTAACACCAAAATACTTAAAAAATTTCCAGATGTTACACAGCTAGCTAAATGATAGAATTCAAAAAGAAAAAGAAAACACATGAGTGTCTGCGTTGTGATATGTGAGCAGATATATCATAGCCGTATTTCAGGGTGTACAAGGTGTGCAATCGCACAAGGGTTCAAAATTATAAAGGCCTCAAAATGTGTACCTCTTTTTATATTCGGGGCCTCAGAATTTCTTTATAATAAAAAAATGTTAATGATATATGATTTTATGTTATATTTACTTGTAATACCAAAGCTAGATTGTTAAAATACTATTTTTTTTTGTTTCAATAGTTGATATCCTATATACTAGTGACCATCATTTCAGTTGCGACATAAGTTTTTACTCCGGGCCTCCAGAATCTCAGCTATGGCACTGAGATAATTAGACAGTGTAAATACTATTCGATTTAGTTAATACATAAGATAATAGCTGTAGTTAATCAGGCAAGCTAACGATAATATGACTGTCTGGTAGATATAACGGTAATATATGTGATATCATTGTACTGAAAAAACATCAAATGAAAAAGTATGCAAAAAGATATCTGGGTGAATTATGCACCACCTTTTTTTTTCCAAATATACACACACATCCACATATAACTAGTTTCCTAACCACAAGCGTGGGGAACATCTGAATAGTTCCCTAGTGTCGTTACATGTAAAAACCTTTTATGATAATTATATCAAGTGTTTATATTAAGATGATCTTCTATTTTTGACTATTTGGACTTATCTCTCAAATAGTTTAAATTGGTGGAGAAGGGCATATATCCAGTGTGTGGCGACCGACCATTTTTCAAAAGTCAATCTCAGATAATGTTCACCTCCACGAGAGTTAAGCTTAAACGCAAGTCATTTCTCTCAAATAGGTCATCCTAATTAGGCCATCTTTTGACTTGTTGTTAATTTAGCCTTTTACAGTTTACACTATTAAATATGAGTCCCAAGACTCCATGATAATAATCGTATACGGTCATATAGGCATCTTCCTTATGTGTATAGGCGTCTCCCTTATGTGTATTTGCGATAGCATATGTATAAACTAGGGATGGCAGCGGGTAGGGTTCAGGGCGGGTTTTAGTGTATCCGTACCCGCACTTGTTTATAATATCCAAACCCGCACCCGCCCCATATCCCATCGGATACCCAATTACTATTATCCATTGGCTTTTCGGGTTTTCCCGCGGGTATCGGTTATCCCTCAACTGAATATTATATGGACAAAATGGCGGTATTAAGATTAAGTCATGCTAAAATCCACCAACAAAACAAAGGAAAACACCCTAATATATTCAAATGTTTTAAAGTTAAAGAAAATTAATAAGGTATCAAATGATTTAACGCTTTTGAATAATTCATGTACAAAATAAAATGTGTTATGTATTAGAGATACATATATAAAAAATATAATGGAAGAAATTATATATAATGTGTATATATTATAGTTAATTATATATAATATCAATAAAATGGGTATATATTCGGATAAACAGATACGGGTACTCGGGCGAGTATTACCAGAACCCGTCAACAAACCTGTACCCGGCTAAAAAAATTTATCAATACCCAAACTCGGATCCAAATTAACCAACCTGCCCTCGAACCCGACCAAACCGGTTCGGGTTTCGGTTTTCCTCGTCGGTTTTTAGTGCTTTTGCCATCCTAGTATAAACGGAACTTGAATATAATAAACTTATTGTAAGGGTTTAGTTGTATATCATTTAGTTTTTCAAGGTCAGCCTTGTATTTTTTTAATAGAGTATATCAAATATGATAAAATGTTCATGTATAATATAATTTTCAGATTTTAGAGGTTTGGAGGAGGACAATCCTCCCACCCTCCACTAGTGATATAATTTTTGCATTATCCTTCCATTGCACCGTTACCACCACCACGAATGGAGGGTAGATTTTGGAGATGCTTTGGTCATCCCTATCACCTAATAACTCTTTTTTTCTTTACCTTTTTTTGGGTAAAAGGGTTACCCCCGGTAAAATATTATTACTCCAAATAAATAATTACAGAACAATGCGGCCCAAAAAGGTAAATCAAACACACCTACAATGCTTAGGACCTAAACTAGTATAAGAAAGATAAATCAATCTTATGATCAACAACTATAAAGACATAAGAATAAAACTAATGTTTATTCTGAGAACGAAGATTTATATCCATTGAGTTACAAACCACGAGCTGTTCCGGATTTAAACCTTGAAGGTCATAAGTGTCATGTAGATCAAAATCTTCATCCTCATGTAAACTAGCATTATACGAACCTCCGCTTGCCATAAACTGAGAAGTCTCACTATAAACATCTTCAACTTCATCATCACTATCACTATCCGAAAGAACCACATCCCCTACCTTAGAAAACGGACTACCTACCGTTTTACCCTCATTAACCATAGCAGGTTTACTATTAGCCTCTTTTCGCATAGGAAGCGGCTTCCCATCATCACCCACAAGCACAAGCTTCCCCTCAATAATTTGACTTTCATGCTTATTAATCTTTTCAACAATAAGTATATTACTTGGACTGTCAACAACATCAATGGTAACACTTGCCTTTTTACTTAAAAAAGGTTCCTCATCCAAATCACCAAGGGCGTCAAAGCATTAGCCGTGCTAATCACTTTAGCAACCTTGCTTGGTTGTTTAGATGCCTTCTTAGTAGCTTTAAGAGGCGAAGTCTTTGTATTCTTAGAAGCCACCGACCGATATTTCACATTCTTTTCAACTCCAAACACCCGCTTATACTGGGAGCCCTTTCGCTAAACAGTAATGAACCACTCATTCGACACCCCTTATTAGCTCCCAAAAAGTTAGGAACACGTTTAGGAGGAGCTTTGGGACATTCCTCAAGAAGATGACCATATACTAAACATTTACTACATCGAGGAGGATCCCATTCATATTCAACATGAATGGTGTGTTTCGTATAACTGGTTCCATCGATTTTAGGGACAACGACAACCAAAGTGTCACGAAGGTCATTAGTCGCATTAATTTCAATCAAGGCTCTAACATAGCTACTTCAACCCCATGATTCCAAGCACATCTCATTAGTGTACGAATCAAGGAGCATATGATTACCAATTTTGGAGGCAATATAGCTCAAACCATCAAAAGAATAAGCAACAATTGGAACATCATGAAACTTTACCCAAACTGGAACACAAGACAAATCTTCCTTCAGGAGGCTAGTCTTAGGAGACCACTTATTGAGAATAATTAGGATTCCTCGAATCATCCATGGACCATCACTAAGAACATATTCAGCACCCTGAGTAGTTGAGAATTTAAAAAAGAAAAACCCTTTCGCGTTCATTGTTACTTTCTCAGCACTATACTTTTTCCAGTTATTACGTACTAACCATTCGAAAACGGGGAAGGCAAGCCTTTTACCAATGAAATAGCCGTAAAGGGAATTTTTCAATCGCTCATGAACCCCACATCGTAATCGGCATCTAGTGGCACATTATCCTCAACTTTCTAAAAAGTGGTCTTAGTCCCAAGTGATGGATTCACTTTATTGGCATAAATCAAAGGGTACTAGACTTATCATGATTCATTGAATCCATGGTGACTGGACTTAGATGCATCAAACAAGGCATACCATCATCTTATTAGGTTTAGAAACAACAGCAGTTGGCATAACACGTGGTTAAGAATCATCAGCCCAAAAACTGCTCAAATCAACATCCTGATGTAGATTATTAATGGTATTGGAGACAGTAGTAACCTCAGCAAATTGACTAGTAGACACACCGGTAACGGTATTCCCCTCCTTCAAACCGCCATCCTGACTGGAAGTAGGACTAGCAACAGTCTCCGCCTGTTTTCCCCAAGCTCACCACCAGAGGATGAAGCCATACCTTGCATATTATTCTTCTTTTTACCACCCCTCCCGTATCCAAGAATCCCACTCTCGTCATATACGCATGCGATCATAGTAAATACACGAAGAACAGTAACGTCAATCTTCAACTTAACATAGAAACCCTAAGCAAGAATTAGGGTTTATAACAGCTAAAGAACGAACAACCTTGGATCTGTGGTCTTGATAAATGTTCAAAAGAAAAGAAAAAAACATAACCCTAATTCAAAAAACAATCACAAACCTAACCCTAAATCTCAAGAATGATTTTTGAACTGTTAGATTCTTGATAAAAGAATACAACATGAACATGAATCAAGAATACAACCGGAACATGAATCGATTTGAAGGTTTAGATTAGATGCGATAAAAAAAAGAGATGTTGTAAGTGTTTCGTTTTTTCTCCAAAAGTCACAAGAGGGGGTCGACTTTTTTTCTTTTCTTTTCTTTTTTTTATTATTTTATTTTTTTTGTTCAAGTGTGTTGTAGGTTATATTTATGTTCAAGTGAAGTATATTTATTTTGTTCAAGTTAAGTGATTGTACAATAAATTGCACGACCAGGCCTTCGATGGTGATCAAAGGATATAGGGGATGTTGTGGTTGCGCCAAGCTTGTGTTTAACCTGAAATAAGAAATACGAAGACACTACGTTAAGTGATTGCGCAGGGGTTGGGCCCTGCGAACCACCTCCGGCGTGTGAATAAGTATTTGGTATGAAAAGTTTAGTGAAAAGGTAGTAAAGTAGAGTAGTAGAGATCAATGGTGATTAGTTTTACGCCAATTAAAGTTTTACGAGGCTAGCCAGAGCCTTCGATTATGTAGGTTACGAGCAGGACCGAAGGGGGGTCCTTCGACCTGATCGGAGGGTACATTATCAAGCCCCCAAGTCGAAAGTGATGTACATGTACGAAGGTATATTGCTTATGACTCTATCATCAAAATTATATTCAAAACAACAACGTATCCAAAAAGTTCAAAAAATACGGCTTTTCATAACTAATTGCGCATTAAATGCGACAATTATTATCCAAACAACTCTTTAGTAGAGTTATAATGATGCAAGTCTCGGTAACTATAGAATTCTATTCACAATTTAAGTTACCCTTTGAAATCCTGATAAACTCGATCACCACGGACACGTGTGCGGCGTTGATTAAAAGGATAAGCGGTAAAAAAAGATTTTCACCCCCAAACCCTAGATCACTTTACCTCTTTTCCCACAATTCACACACAGTCCTCCTCTCGGTGAAACTCTCTAAATAAACATTTTACACACGATCCTGTGCGTCTCATCTCCTTCGAAAAAGGTAAACTTCTTCTTTACTGATCTTTAACTTCTCAATCGATATAGCATTATGAGTATGAATGCCAAATTTATCATCAAAGAACAGAAGTGTACCCTTACTAGAGAAGATTTACATGAGTTTCTTGATAAGTATCCCATTCCCAAAGAATATAAGGTCATGCTTCCCAACAAAAACCAGGCTATTTTTGATGCCCCAAAAGGCTATGTAGGGCTGTACACCCATGCCTTTATTCTGTCAAATCTAAGGATACCCATACACCCTTTGATTTTAGAGTTTTGTCAGTACTACCAGGTCCACATTTCTAGGTTTAACCCATTTGGGCTTGCAAAGCTGACCACATATATAGTTATGTGCAAAGCTTTTGGTTACGAACCCTCACTGTTAGTGCTTAGGGGCTTCATGAACCTTTACCCTGGTGGAAATTGGTTAACACTAGCAAAAAGGGGAGAACGTGATGTATCTTACTTAGTCACAAAGCCATTTTCAAACGTTAGGGATTGGAAGGGTGATTTCTTTTATATACAAGATACCATTATTCCTTCAGACTACCCCGCATTGCTAGATAAAGCCAACAGATTCGATGACAAACGCTTCAATAACCCTCTGCCCTACCCCGTTCGAAGGACTCCACTTTACCAGCGTCTTGCTCGCCATCTCGTGGATGTATAAACATTTCATGAGCAAATACTCTTCATGGCTGACATTGTTGATCATTGGGAGAGGTCTCCATTGAAGGTTGAAATAATATGTGATGGACAAAGTATGTACATTCTTATTTAAATAAGATATACAACACATCTTATGATATTTATTCTTTCTTTCCTTTTTGCAGAAATGGCTTTTCAAAACTTTGTTGTCTCTGGTGGGGCTAAGGAAACAAGCTTTCTTCCCAAAGATCCTAATGAAGTTAGTTATGGGGTTGGTTCTCCATCTGTTTCTGTGAAAAACAACGACCTTGATGCTCTGGCCATTGAACCTATAGCCTCTGCGAAGCCTGCCAAAGCAGAAAATTCATTAGCCATAGAGGAGACAACACAACTTGTTGAGAATGTTGCGGACTCAGATGATCCACCCTCCGATGAGGAGCCTGTTATGATTGTAGGGTCCTCCAGCATAGCTGATCGGGTGCGAAGCAGGAAAGGGACTGAAGCAAAAGCTATCAAGGCAAACCTCAAAAGGAAGCTCTTGTTACCCACTCATTCTTCGAGGACCACTAGGCAGAAAGGTCTCAAAGGCAAAGCTATTCAATCTGCACCACAAGCTCTTGATGATGACATCCATGGTAAGCATAAGTTTCATATCTTATAAAATAGGTAGTATTGCATGTATCTAATAAATGTCTGTTATGCAGGCCTGCCCAATACCAAGGAGCTTCTGAATGCCCTTGCGTGCCATCAGTTAGTGGAGAAAGTTACCCCTCCTAGCTGGAGAGGAGCCCTGGATAACATGTCCATGGAGGAGCTATGTGACCTTCATGACAAGAGTTACACGAGGCAAGCAGTTATGGATTGTCACTTGAATGATCATATGAGGGATTTGATCTGTACAGTGAAGGGTGCTCGGGAAAAGATGGATGTCATTCTTGCCAAAGAGAAGAAAAAAGACCAGGAACTTACCGACCTCAAAGCAAAATTTGAGGAATCCATGGAAGAGATTGAAAAGAACCCTTTGGTACGGGACCTGCGAGCTGATATCCAAGGTCTGGAAAAGAAGCTCAAGGACGCTCGATCAGAATGTAAGAGGCTTCGTTTAGAGGAGGCAAAGATTGAGGAGTACAAGGAGGAAATTGCTACCCTAGAGTCCAAGTGTGAAGGTCTAGAGTCAGAGAGGGCGAAGCTCAAAGAGAAGGAGATAAAGCTTCGAGAGGAACTTGATGGGTTAAAGCGCCAACACAAGGCTTTAAAGAAAGATAGAGCTGCTGTTGTGTCAAAGGTTGTTTCGTATATCGCTATGGAGTTGTACCATAGTGATGAGGTTGGGAAAATGATAGCAAATTTGGTTAATGCTACAATGTATCATGGGAAATGCACAATGCTTGAGGAGATTGCTGCGACTGGTAAGCCAGTGGACCAATCAAAAGTGCCTTACTACCGCTCTACTCATGAAAGGGAGTATGATAATGCCAGCAACGCCTTAGCTACAGCAAAGTACCCCTTCCTCCGTGAGGCAACCAGAGACCCAGCAGCTTCTATTGATGCGCTCCTTGCGAAGAAGCCTCGAAGGGCACAACCTCCTTCTTCAAGCAAAAAGGTTACCCCTGTCAAGCCTGCATCAGTGAAGACTACTTCTGAGAAGCCTCCATCCCTGGTGAACAAGGAATCCATTGTGCAGCCTCCCTCTCCTGGTAACAAGACACATGTTGAGGAACCTTCATCCCCTACCGAGGCAAGTCCTGAGAAGCCCCCGTCCCCAGTTGCTCAGGGAAGTCCCAAGTCCCCCCATGAAGAATGAAGGCTGCACTGTTTGTAGTAATTTGGCCCCAAGGGTGGTGTGTACCCTTAGAACAATTAACAATTTGTCCTTCGTAAGTTATGGCCTACTCCTGAACAATTTTTATGCTTTTGTGTTTGTGAGGCTTCGGCCAAGACAATCTCTATTATCATGTTGATGGCAGGTACTTTATATGCTACATGTGTTAGCATAGTTTCTAATGAATGAGGGAAGTACATCCCGCTTTTGCTACTATAAGTTTCTTCTCTTAACGTTATTAACAAATGTTATTATACATTTTAGGGTCATAGTAAGTACCCTTATTGTTTGTATTTTGAACCAAGAGTTTTGGGTAATCGTATAATTTGACTGCTGACGGAGGGTCGCGACCCACTCCATCTTTATCCTTTTAGTGCAAAGGGCTTCGAATACCTTAAGACTCTTAGGAAAGTTAATGTGAATTATGTGGGATGTTATTAACATTCAAGACAAGAGTATCTTGATACATCCTTCGAACATTGAAACTTTAATTACTTGGTTGTTCAAATCTTTGTTGTATGAGACAAAACAAGAGATTTCGAGGGAAATATGTCATATCATTAATTAGGTAGGGAGGATTACATCATTTTAAGAAATAAACTAAGATACCTACCGTTAATGCTTCCTTCCAGTTGTGAGAAGAAATTAATACATGAATTGAAAATCATCTAACTACAAATCTTGCATTAAACTTACGAAGGGTATGTCAATCCATCTGTATGTTAGAGGAAGGTTGCTAGCATGTAGACCTGATTACCGTAGTCATTAGCCTGTGACATATATCCTTCTTCAAGTAGATATAAGAAGGATCCTTCGTTTATTATGCTTGAAACTTAAACGGGTAGTAGATCACAATGTTCCTTTTTTGCTACGAACTTTGAATCTTCGAGAGCAAAGGGTTGTTACTCTTGTGACGGACCTAAGTTGAAGCTTGCTGCTCAACCTCAGATTTAAAACTAGGCCCGAGGAGGCGTTTATCTTCCTTTGGATTGGGCAAGGTTATGCGCTTCTTTGAATCACCTAAGTGAGGTTTTCCTTCTCGTTTAGCCCTGAAGGTTCCTTTGTTAGAAGACACACTGGATTGGCTTAATTCAGGAGATACGTTGGTCTGGCCTTCGACAAGGTTATCCATCCCATACTCTATATCATACTCTTCCAACTCCATGAAACACGGCAACATCATATAAACAAGACCACATCATCTCATTTTTGGTTTACTTATCTCAATCTAACACAAAAGGAGATTTAGAGGTTTCCTAAATTATTATTATAAAAACTAACATACAAAACTGCGAAAGCTACCTTCCATCTTTCCTGGTCTTTGCCCGAACCACCAAGCCCCAAGGATGCTCCTTTTGTTTGTTTTCCCTTAATGGTTATACATGTACATGTGAAGCATGCCTTGACCATTCAACCTACTCAAAGTACTTTCTTTTAAGCACATAACCTGATACATTGTCATTTCACACAAACACTACATACAAACTTCATTTTCTTCTCTCTTTGATCGATCGTGCAACACCAAGAACACAAGAAATTTTCATTTGGTTAAGATTTGGGTCTGTGAAGCTTGCATTTTCATAACCAACCATATCAGCTTCTTGCACTCTTTCACTCGACAACAAGTTCCGGCTAGGGGTTTACCTCGTTTTGTGCGCCACATCACTATTCCTGATACTAACCACTCAACTGAGGTGAGTTCATGGCCCCTATTTTACTTGTTTTGAAATACTTTTTGGGGAGAATACATGCTCGTTTTTATCTAAATGCAATACTTGTTTTACTTGAATATGCCATTTGTTTACTCAAATCATTACTTGCTCTACTTAAATGTTTGTTCGTTTACCCGAATGCGTTATGTGGTTATATGTTACATACTTGATTTCTTACTCATGGACACAAGTGCTTAAAACATTTATGCCTGCATAACCGAATGAACTGGCTCAACTGCTATGTACATACTTGACTGAATGAACTGGTCACACAACCAAATGAACTGATAACATGACTGAATGAATTGGTCACATGACCGAATGAACTGGTCACATAACCGAATGAACCGGTCAAACAAACTTTAACGCTTGTGGTCCACGTTGCAAAACATGTATTTTCATGACATCGTGAGTGACACAATAGTCACTTTTGAACTCACATTACTTTTCTCTACATTGTTTTTTTACACAAACCTATGAACTCACCAACCTCGTGTTGACACTTTTTAGCATGTATTTTCAAGTTAAGACGATAGCTAACTATGAAGGCTTTTGGCATGGCATGACATGGTCATAGATTACTCAGATGTATTTGGGACCGCATAAACTCTTTTATAGGCTTGTATTTCCGCACTCAAATGATGTTTTAAATTTATTTAAAACTTTTAATGAAAATTCTCTTTAAAATGGATATGGTAAATCCACTATACCTTGTGTTGTGGTACCAATTGAGTAGCACCCCAATGACATGTATGCTTCCATTGAAATCCATTTTTGGGGGTGTTACATATGGGCTCTAGCCATTTGGGCTAGAACTCCCATACGCTATCAATAATGTGCTAACAAACATTGCTGACTTGGTTTCATAGGCCATTACAATGAATTTTCATGCTCTTCTAAATTTTTGAATTAACGCGGTGAGCCGAACAACATGCAGGGTTATTTGGTGGTTTAGAAACAAATTTTGTTTCTATGACAAACCGCCTAGGAAAGATACATTCGAAGATGCGATCAAGACTCTTTCATATGGTTGGATCACACATAGGAATTCAAAATTATGTTTAAGTTGGTATGATTGGTTCGTGGATCTGCTTTCTGCATATTTCAATGTATTGTAATATGTGTCTTTTTAAAATTTATTGCCAATCTTAACACTTACATATTAAAATAATCAAAATGGACACTAATTCTTCTTGTTACCAATATCTACACTATGCGCAGGTCGCGAACCCATCACCTATCTACGCATACAGTGGTCCAAAAAAAAGTAGTACCTTTTGCGTTGTGTTAGTGGTCCCTTTATTTTAAACATGTGCACAGGTTGGATCACATTTATTAATGTGATCATGTCTCATTTTATACATGTTTTGAACAATCCATTAACGTATAATTGAAATAAATGAAAATCTGAAAAGTAGACTTTTTAAATAAAAATTAACCACTTAACTAAAATATTAATAATAATAGCATTGTCGGGATGCACAAAGGAGGGAGATGTGCAAGACTTTTCACTTGCACTTGTCTACGTGCCACTATATCAACCATTCAGAAGCGTATGCGCAAAGTAGGGGGATACACAAAGGAGAGAGATGCACAAGTTAATTTGCGTGCGCAGATGATGTGTCACTTTATGGGGATGCGCAAAGGAGGGAGTGCGCAAAAAGTTTTGCTTGCACTTGTCTATGTGTCACTATATTAACCATTCAGAAGTGGATGCAAAGTAAGGGGATGCGCAAAGGAGGAGGATACGCAAGTTAATTCGCGAGCTGTGTAGTTTTTGGTAATGGACTGTCAAAAAAGTCGTATTTGATAAGATGGTTAACAAAGTGTCGAGTATAGAAATTTCCTCTTCTTTTTTCTAGCTTTTGGTTAGCTCAAGTTTTTCTAGAATATGTAGGCCCAACCCAATTGCGACTTTCTCTCTGGCGACAAAAAAGATCCCTAACTTTTCTAATCGACTTTTCATCAAATCTGCTAATTCTCTTGTGTTTCTTACATCACTTTGTAACAGGCACTGATTAACATTCGTGTTATTCAATTTCTGGATCAAATTTGCTGTCTAGTTAATCAGGTTTTTGGTAGATTTTGTGTTATCATTTTTTAGGGTTTCCTTGTAACCGCCTTGTTTTGTGCGATCATATATTAATCCCTTCTTGAACAATTATTCAAACCCAACCTAAGTTCAATTTTGTTCGACTTCTTTTGGGTCGAATAGGTTTGTTCATATTGTAAGGCTTTGTTGAGTCAGTTTCATAAGTATTGATCGCTGCATATCCAATGTTTATTGTAAGTCGATTATAACATTCTCTAGTTTGTTTAAATCGATTTTAACATATCTTTGGTACATTCATCATGGCAGGGGTTAGTTATTGAAGCTTATCGTTTAAAACCATAACTTTTTAGATAGGGTTTTCTTCTCTTTTATTGTTTGTGCTTACATGTGTGGCTGTGATTTCTGTTTGTTTTAACAATTGGAGTTGCTTGTTGTACGTGGGTATAGAGAGATGGAAAAAGGGTTTCTTAACAACAATATTGCATCTAAAGGATCAAAATCTGTTGGAACTAATTTTGCTGGTAAGGTCGTAGGTGGTGATCAGACTAATGGTGGTGGTTCGTCCACTTTGGCCGATCAAACTAGGCTCGATAGTGATGTTTTAATGCGCAGTAGTGCTGCTGCTACTGTTCCATTAGCGCAACCTGATGTAGCTCATGTGGAGGGTTGTGTTGATGCACATACTTGTACGAATGTTACACATAGTGATGTTAATCACATGAAGCAAGCTGTTACACATGGTGATGTTACGTCATGGAGTTGCACCTGAGGTGGGTGAGAATCAAACTAGCCTACTCTTCCGAAGGTGAATTTCAGGTCTTTGGTTAATGAGGAGCGGATAGAATCCCATGATACGATGCTTCCTAGGGCGGCTATGGAGAAGGTACTTTGTCGGTATGAAAATACTTTGGTTGGATACTTCCTTGGTAAGACGGTCGCTTTCCCTAATGTGAAAAGTTAAGTCACTAATACTTGGGAAAAATTCAGTTTGGAAAAGCTTATGGAAAATGATGATGGAGTTTATCTTTTTAAGTTTGCTACCAAGGATGATGTGGATCGTGTTTTGGAGTGTGGCCCTTGGTTAATTTGTAACTCGCCTATTATTCTTAATAAATGGACTCTTACTTTATCCCTTAATTGGAATGAGGTTAAAAAGGTATCGGTTTGGATTAAACTGCGTAAAGTTTCGTTAGTTGCTTATTCAGGGGATGGTTCGAGCTTGATTGCTACGCAAGTAAGGAAACCTATTATGTTGGATGCATTCACAAGTTCTATGTGTGTTGAATCATGGGATCGTACTAGTTTTGTTTGTGCCTTAGTTGAATTAAGCGTGGATTCTGAATTGGAGAGCCAAGTTACAATGGCTATTCCGCATGAAGAAGGTAATGGTCATACTACGGAAATTATTAACGTCGAATATGAATGGAAGCCTCCTCATTATATTGATTGTAAATCATTTGGGCATGCTCTTTTTGATTGTCCTAAATGTGTCAAGGATACTGTTCGAAAGGACATTAATGTGGCAGCCAAGGTGTCTAATCCGGTGGATAATCATGATGAGGGCTTCATTGAGGCAAGAATTCGAAAGAATAAAGGGAAGAGTGTGGCTGATTCGTCTCAATCTCGGCCCATTGGTGGTGTTAGGCTTAACAAGCCAAAACCTATGTTTTGAAGACCTATATCGATGACAGTCACCAAGAAAGGTTCGGATCCTAAGGTTCAAAAAGAGACTTTTTCTTCTAATGTTAAATCGGGTACGAACACTAACTCTTCCAATCCTTTTGATGTTTTGAATTCGTTCGGTGATGAGGGTGTTGATGGTTTTCCTCTGAATAGTAAGGAGAAGGACCAGGCTACGGCTACTAAGCCTAGTACTTCTTCCTCTCCTTGTAATTCTGCTTTGGGCGATTATGGAAGCACTAATACTACTCCCATTGTTGAGAAACTTGGGAAGCTTGAAAAGCTAATTATTGAGGGGAAAGTTACTCTTGTGGATGATGATAGTAAACCTCTTAAAAATGTTGATTCTTTAACTAAGGTGGGTAACCCATTCTCTAAGGTGGGCAATATGGTAGTTCGTGACAGCGATGATGATGAAGTTTTTGATGATCATATTGGGACGTTGTATTCTGGAAGTGGAGGTAAGGAGCAGAGTCTTTATGAGCAATGGAAAGCTGATACGGGTGACGGCAACAATTATGATGATAATTATTTTGGCATCTCTCCTGCACAATTAAAGGCTGCTGAAATTCAAGATTTTTTGTCTTAACTAGGTTTTTTTTTTTATATTATATATATACTTTTTTTTGCGTAAATTGTATCTTTTTTATGCTGGTTTTGGTTTGGTGGTCTAGTTGGTTGTAGCTAGTTGTCATTTATAGCCTGTCATGAATGATTTAGTTGTTGTGTCAAGCGATTGTTTGCGGTTAACGTTTTTTTGGAGTAATATAATTTACCGGGTGGAATACCCTTTACTTAAAAAAAAAAAAAAAAAAAAAAA
>LBNU01036931.1:114484-144539 GCA_014162995.1 Artemisia annua | reverse complement strand
AAAAAAAAAAAAAAAAAAAAAAAAAAAAAAAAAAAAAAAAAAAAAAAAAAAAAAAAAAAAAAAAAAAAAAAAAAAAAAAGGTCAAAGATGATGAACTTGTTGTCGTATCGTGTTAACGTATTTGTATATTATTACTTACCTTGCTGGGTAATATTTTCAATTCGCGGAGAAATTACATAGGCATTTAGATAATATATCCAAAGATCAGGAAAATGAAAGAGCAAAAGCTGCTATGTTTAGTACAAATATTACAGCATGATGGTGAAAATGATGGCTCAATAATCGCGTATTATGTAGTGTTTGTATGTGGACTGATATATTCTTTATCTTCATTATTGGACTATTATTGTGTTCTTTTTATTCATAGTTAAATTTGTCTCTTCATTTGTATTATTTTAAACCTTTAATCTATGTATGCATATGTCCACTTTTAATACGAAAGTTGTAAAATAAAAGCGTACACATTTCGGTACTATAACATTTTTATGAGTTGTTTGAAATGTTAGTTATATTAAACATTTTTATATGAATTATTGTACAATGCGCAACATTGAAATGCTTCAAAGTGTGTCCATGCATGTAAGTTACAATAAGGTATTAAAATTGAAGTATATATATTTATGAATTTTTTTACTGCTATAGCAAGTTAATACGCGTATCTAAACTGAATTCAAGGTTTTTTTTATGAAGTTTTGATAAATTTTTCTATAAATATATGTCAAGATTTAAATATAGATGGTTCAGGAATATCGTAAGCATAAGCTTGAGGCAGAAAAAGCATAAAGAATGGATCGAATTAGAGTGAAAAGGTGTTTGCATTGCATAACAAAATAAGACTATTATGGTCAAAAGTTTTCTTTCACCTTTTACACACTCTTTTGTTCTTTGAACCTTCTCACTTTTTCACCTTTTTAACATTTTATAATTACTTAAAAATCTGATCATTACGATGAAAATCTTGGCATCAGATCAATAAACCCTTTTAGCACCATTATCCAACATAAAATTTGTATCATGCATGCAAATATATATGTATGTATATTTTTGAAAACTCATATTAGTGTTCACATTTAGTTTCTGACCCATAATAAAATATCATGTATATATTTGAAAACTCATTTTATATATGTGTTCTACCGCGTCATTCTTTAGAAAAAGCATGCAATGGAAACAGATGTACCAATTACCAAGAGAATAGAAGGGAATTATAAATAGTGAAAGGTTGAGATAATTCCAAAAGAAACATACCAAAATTCATTCCCTCTATGTCTAGTCATCTACCCCATTATACATTTACCCTTATTGTGTTTCAAGAGAGCGCATGCATATCAAGCTGACACCATCACCAACAATATCTCTTTATCCCTCTAATAACGGAAACAAAGGCTTACTCTATTTATTTTTATTTTTTTTTATTTTTTTCCCTCTTGCAAAACTTGAAATCCGGCAACTTGATTAGTCGCAACTCAAAAGAACAATCTGTAAAAATCAATGTTTAAATTGACCCGGTAGACGTACTATTGAGTAGATTGTTCACGTCCTTAGGGATCATATCGTCAACATTAAAACTCACAAGCTTTCAAAACATACAGTAGTTCGTATTATAATTTAGGCTAGTTTGCACTAAAAAACTGTTGTGCATCAGTTTGAGAATAAGTAAAATCATTTCTTGCTAAGATATGATAATCTTGTATATGTGCGATCATGTGTCTCTAGGGTTCAACTTTTCATTTTTTTTTTTTTTTAAATTTTAAACGGCAATTCATTATAAAAAAAAAAAAAAAAAAAAAAAAAAAAAAAAAAAAAAAAAACCTAGCAAGGTGCTAGGATATTATAAAAGGTTGATACAAGAACCAATTGAATCATTAATCCATTCGATCCACTTTGGACTATAATTCCTACTTTTTATATTACAAATCCAAGAATGAGATAAGACCTATTCTTCTTCCACTAAAGTATCCTTCCTCAGCGGCTAGCTAGCTAGTTTCTTTGAGGATAGCATTCTAAGGTACATAGATCCTGTGTTTGAATAAGTTTTCAGTTAAAGTGCACAGAATTTTTGTTGCAAATAAAGTAGTAAACAACAATACTTATGATGTTTTTTGTACATAATTCCATATGGATGGTTTTGAGTGAGTGATGTACGTGTTGTTCTTCATCTTGCCGAATTTGGAGCCATTTTTTAAACAAGGCAATATCACGTTATAAGTGACCCCGAGACTACTTGTATAATGTGTTCCAAATATGTGAAAAAAAGGATGCCCTAGCTACATCACTTCCATAGATTACTAGTGAAATCTCGGTGTCAATTCGACTATTTTTAAGTATTTTTGCTGCAAACGCTAGCAAGAAGCTATAAAGCAATAGCAATGTGGTTTAGACTTTAGACGTTATATGTATTAACATACCAATCTACTATGTGTTAACAAAGGTTTCTTACTCTTTGCGGCCGCTTGCCTGAGAAGACTACGTACTTGCAAGGAAATTTCTAAAGAAGTTAACCTCAACTAGACACAAGCTTAAGATCGATACCAATACATGCTTGTGTGTACATATATACATGTATGTTTTGTACATGTACATAGAGGTAGTGGGACGTGGGCTCATCTTTTGAAGCTCCTAACAAGGATTCTCTTAGGTCCTTCAGAGAGCTAGTGCAACAACAACACTAACACATTTATCAAGAGATAGTACAAGATTCTATACTGCACACTTTTCTTTCATTCAATATGTTTTTAAGAATTCTAGAAAATACCCTTTTCATTAAAATAGCACCATGTTATTTCACAGTAGAGACATGTAAAGAAGAGAGTGAGTGACTTGTGTGTGTGTTTAGGTGTTTAGGCATATATAGTATTAAACCCTAGGTCCTTTATATTTCAATATTTGCATGAGAATCAAACAAAACTGGTGGTGAATGATGTTGTTGATGATCAGAGGTTAACTTTTATGAAATTTTATACCCCACATTCCTCTTACATGTACACTTTAAACAGCCATCATTACAGCTGAGGTGGCTTGGGGCAATCAAACTTTGCTTTTATCAACTTTTGTTTATCCTTCTCTTTTGGTAGGGTTGAAGGAATGTCTCTTTACTTCATCTCCTACTATACATACAGACCTAGGTTTTCTTTTTCTTTTTTTTTCTTTTTTCTTTTGGCAACACTATATATACAGTAATGAAATATATAAGTTGAAAGCAATCTTTAACAAACATTGAGGATTAAAATTACTACAATTGTGACATTCATAGGTTTTGACATTTTGGGTTGATGGTTCATGGGGCTTAAGTCTAGGGTCACATAAACTCTTTGTTCTTCAGCTCCGGATGCGCTGTTAATTAGTAAGTTCTTTAGACGATAACAAGATATCATACTACAATTGTGACATTCATAGGTTTTGATGATTAGTTTAAATACAAGTCTTGAAATAAATCAATAAACGTAAAATTAAGTAAAATAAAAATCAATGTTGATGTAACAATCAATATGAGTACTTTTCTTTTATGCCAATATTCTTGCATTGGGGGTTGGGATTGGTGGAACATTCAAACTGAAGTTTTGTTTTGTGGGCTAAATACATGCCTTTTTGATTGCATCTACTTTTATCATATCATCATATTTTTTGGTAGATTTGAAATGATGACTCACACTTAGGAAAAGGAGTTTTAAATCCATGTGAGAGAGAAGTGGAATTATGTATATAGTCCTTAAATAGCAACACATTTCATAATCTCATCTTTTAATGCTTCGTATGGAACCTTGAAGTATATTACCTCATCAGTTTATAAGAAAGTGTATTGCTCAGTTTAAATGTGCAGTCTTAGTTAGTGTTTGTATTTGACTTAATATGAAAAAACCTAAATTAAAAGAGTTATATGAAAATTGTTTGTTAATGAGATAATAGAGAAAGATAACTGCAAATTCAAAGGTGATAAAACTGAAAATATTGCATTAAGTCATCTCTTATTTAAACGCTACATAATACAAAGTTTAAACAAACAAGCCCTTACTCCATTATGCGGAGTTGTTTATACGAGGTGACATTAATTGATACATGTAAATATTCGAAGTCAGATACCACCAGTTGGTCTGCGGAACATTAACTTGAAAAAGGCCATGTAGTGTCATGCTCAAGCTTTGACCATATGACCCTTGCCTCAAATAGAGATAAACTTTGATTTTCAAAAATAAAACAAAACAAAAAAAAAAAAAAAAAAAAAAAAAAAAAAAAAAAAAAAAAAAAAAAAAAAAAAAAAAAAAAAAAAAAAANTTAATTAGTTTTTATGTGTGATCCCAACATAAGTTTATACATTCTGTAGTTTATGAAACATGTATTAAAAAGTTGCCCATCTTGCCTAACCTGCAAACAGAAATTACCAACGAAGTTGATCAGAACAATGCAAGTCTTTAGACATGTATAATTGACCAGCTTTTTCTTCTTGGCTTTTTGATAACAAGAGTATAGCTTACATTTCTGATCCTTTAATTTTAATTCCAGGATGGTCATATAGATTACAGTGAGTTTGTTGGGATGATGCGCAAGGAAACTGCTCCTGTCGCAAGGAATCAGACCAAAAATAGCTTCATCAATGGGTTCAAGGAACCCTTGCCTATTTTATGATGATACATACTAGTGATCCTATAGTGATGCTACAATGAAACCAACTCTAAGCTTTGTGGCTATGTTAGTTCGGTATGTAATCTTTTGTAATAGAATGATAACTCCAAACTTTTTAGTTATGTGTAGGCTGCAATTTTACGTAAGCTTTCCTCATCAACATAAAATCTTAAGCTTCGACACAATGTCCACGCGGCTACATGCGGGCTCCAGAACCTCGTTACAAGCTAATTGTGATGTTCACTTTTTTATCCGCAAAGTCTCTCTAATTTAATACTGTAATTCATAGACATCAAACATTTCATCATGGTCCTAAACTAATGTGAGCCCAGTTGAGTGGCTAATTGAATTAATTACTTACTCGTGCTGATCCTCAATTAGCCTATTGGGCCATAACAAAAGTATTCTCTTATTTCACAATGGGCCATATTTGTTTTTGAAAATGTCGATATCGATATTGTTGATTTTTTATCAACCTAATTTTATGTATTTCCATTAACAATTATCATCAAAATATATATGATTTTCTAATTCGTGAATTTTATTGAAGCTGACAAAAATTAGATTAAAAATCGCTCATAAAATCTACCGTTTCAACTATATGGAACTTAACCTATAATTCATTAAATTGACACTATTCTTAAGAACTGTTAACAACGTTCAATATAAATCTCCTACATTTTCAACGTTGGGTAAAAGGTAAAAGTAATAAGGATAAACGAGTCGCATTGTTGCAAAATCAAAATGTTCACACTTCTAGAAAAACTCTTTCTTTTATCGTAACATTCATTGTTGCAAGTCGGACCTCCGGCTACTGTTAGGCTCACAAGACGTTCTTCGTACGTCATTTTCTTAACTTATCCCAAAGGAAAGTGATTTGATTGGTTAGTAATACACGTAGAGTTACAACACGAATTGTAAGTTGTAACACCGAAATGACTGAACTACACAATTTAGTGCGATATATGCAACTAACTATATTGCTTTCTCACTAAACTCAGATCATGGAATACGTGACTGTGAGTACATGACCCAGTTTACTCGTAAAAATACAAAAGTTGTGGTAATCCAACTTACTCCTAACGAACGTTAATCATCTTTAACAGTTTGAACTTTTCATGCACGTATTTTGCTAAAGACACTAAAAGAGTCGATGAAAGCATTCAAGATTTCCGTTTCCGTTTTATAAAATATCCAAGTATGTATATATAAGTGTACGTAGCGCGCGGTTACATATAGATCAACAGTGGCCAAACATTAGTAGATTTAGCATCTATCGTTCGAGCATAAACTACGCTATTATGTTATGTCGTTAGAGTTGATGTTTTAATCATAATGTATAGTGATTCGCACAAAGTGTCTTAATTATATCCCACGTCAAGTCCGCATGTAGGGTTTCTTGGGGCAGATTTCGAACATGCAACTCCAGTTGGTTTCAGATAAAAGGTTTTTACAATAAATTTGGTTAGTTTCCTGCGAACTAACATTTTAATGAGCGCAGGCCGCTGAAAACACTGTCTGCCACATATTATAAACTGGTTACTAGCATTGTCAGGTATCAATGCAACATGTATTACTGCAACAATATATATATACATAAACCACCCAATGTGATTTGTGAACTTTTGATCAAAACCGGTTATTACTAATAGTCAATGAGTAAGTTATGTAAATTAGAAACCAATAAAACAATTTTCTTTGGAAAAAAAAAATAATAAAAAATAATTCTTTGGGAAAAAAAAATTAGTCATAATCTCAAGTTCTCAACAATCTTCATGTCTCCTATGGTAACACGACAAAAACGTGCAACTAATTTCAATGTGTCCTAAAAACACACAATTGACCAAGGCTTTTGAATAGTGGTGTGAACGTGGAACCACCGAATTGAGCAGATATTTTTTCCGTGTTGACTTGGTTTTATACTTAAAACCTTTGATAAAATTTTGCTTTGTAAATGTTTTTCACAATCTTGCTTTAGTTTTAGATGTGACAATCTACGACGAATCTTCCAAAATCAGTTGACATCCCAACGTCTTCAATTCTTCCTTTTCCTTTTTTAGTGTGAGTCGCTAAAAAAATATCATATTGCACGACTAAAGAGGTATGTTATATAGATTATTACATCATATTTGTTGACACTTCATTCATAGTTGGAAGGAGTCGGGGATGAAAACAGGACTAAATATGATCGGGTATATAAATTTTTTTTGTATGTATACTAACAACATAACACTAGAAACATATTTCAATGAACATGGTGCATTTAAGATACCTTCAGGGGAAAAAAATGATGTTTTTTTTCAAAACTTAACACTACATTGAAAAAATCCACGAATGTCCTGAAAGCTTGCAGGAACCCCTAGTTCTGTCCTTGTCACTGGACCGTGTGGCGAAGGTATTTCTTGCATAAAGTACCTACAGGCATATATTTTGAGCACTATGAGTAAGATATTATTGTTGTTGATTTTTGATGTTTTTGTCAGTTTAAATATATCTTACGTGCATATCCTACGATAATTTTCTGAACCCTTATTGCTATAGTGGATTGAGAAAAGATCAATATATATCTCATATTTACCATAAATCCAATTACCCAATCATATTCATTCATCTTTTGATTAAAAAAAATACCCTTTTAAAACAATTAAATATCTCGCAAATCGTTAATCGTTACACGAAAAAAATCATACCATCACGAGGAGAATTAAATTATCTTTCTATAGATATGCACTTCTATATACTTTCGACTAATTTTTTTTCAAAATTTTTGCCTAAAAAACTCATATGTGATTCGGAAAAATCACATGTGATTTTTAAAATGAACCACATGTAATTTTTCTCGTCGAAAATTTTGAAAAAGAAAAAAAAAATTCGTCGAAAGTATATATAGAAGTGCATATCTATAGAAAGACAATTTAATTCTCGTCGCGATAGTGTATTTTTTGTAACTTAAAGATTTACCGTTTGCAAGATATGTTTGTTTTAGAAAAAAATAGAAAATTATTTTTTATTAATTGTGATGAAAAATAGATGGCTAAGATTGTTTCATTGAATCTATAGTAAATATGAGATCTATATTAATCTCATCTCATAGTGGATATATTATTCGGGCTAATCATTTTAAAAGTCATCATACTTGTCACTTTATCTTTTTATGTGTAACATATTAAAATTTTTGCTTATCTGTGTACTAAACTACAATTTTTGTCTATATGTGTGTAATGAAAATGTGTGATGACCATTTTACCCTATGAATTTGCAAAAATTGCGTCAACCGTCCCTATAGGGTAAATTACATAAATGGTCCCTGTGGGTTAGCGAAAATTGCATCAACATCCCTATTTTTTTTTATACATTTTGTCTGTTTTATCTTTTTTCGGCCGTTTTTATACGTTTCGTTAGATTTTATACGTTTTCGCACGTTTTTGTTTTTATAGTAAACAGCCATTGTTTTGTGTTTTCAGGCTAAAATCCTACGAGTCTGATCTATAACATTATTCCGGACAACTTTCGTGTTTTACACTTTTCATGATTCGGACCAGAAAGGGGTCAAAATCGTAGTTTAAGTTCGGTCCAGAGACATTTTAATTTATCCAAAGTCAAGTTTCCTTTTAAAAATCTTAATTTTATCACAACTTTTAATCTACAAGCTCTTTTTACATGAATCAAAACGGACAAAAACGTATAAAAACAGACGAAAAACAGACATAAACATATAAAACCGTATAAAAATGGACGATTATTTGAAAACGTATAAAAACGGATGAAAAAATATGAATAAAAATAATAAAAACATTTAAGGATGGTGGATGCAATTTTCTCCAAACGACGGGGATCATTTATGTAATTTACCCTAGAGACGGTGGATGCAATTTTCGCAAACCCACAAGGATCATTTATGTAATTTGGATGGATAAAATGGTCATCACACGCTTTCACTACACACATAAAGACAAAAATGGCAGTTTATTACACAGATAAGCAAAAATTTTAGTATATTACACATAAAAAAAACATAGTGCGGTAGTGCCTATGATGATTTTTAAAGTGATTAGCCCATATTGTTCTCTCTCACTAATTATGTTTCATGAAGTTCTTTAACATGTCATGGCTTGTCAATAATCATCTTTTGTAGTTGGGATATGTTCGACATTCTGATAAGACTAATATTAGTAGTTAGATTAACATTAAATCAATTATATATTTCAAAAATATGATCTCGTATATGACCAAAAAAACAAATTTCTAAAATAGAATTTTGCGACCGGACGAATGGAAGACTTCATCCAAATGTTGACACGTGTCATATTTTTTATTAATAAAGTACATGAACAACTGGGCGGACTCCAATAGAATTTAAATACGGGTCAGTTTTTTTTAATAAAATATCAGTCGCTCAAGTCGTACAAGTCGTTCAGTCATGCATATCTATTTTGGAAAGTGATTTTTTTTAGTATTATGGGACTAACTTTTTTCTTTTTTTTTTTTTTTTTTCATTAAAGGAATTTGCTCTTATGTTAATTTTAGAAAGATATCACTGTACAAATAACGGAAACGAAACGTGCTTAATTGCTCAGTGTGAAAGAAATAAAACAACCAGTGAAAAGTGAAAGAAATGTGTTGTTGGGGGTGGACACGTAGTACGTGACAGCTTCAGACCCACATGATTAAAAAACAGAAGAAAACATGCACGTTTTATATCGAAATAAATTATGTTGGAAATGAATTATTTCTCATATAGAGGTAATTGCAATATCAGCCCATTAATACTGACTAACCTACATTTTTATCCTTCGATTTACAGATTTGACATTCAGCACTCTTATACTAATTATGAAACTAAGATACTGTGAAATATGATCAAAGATTGTATTTAAATCAAACAATGATAAATGATCATCGAGACTTCGCCAAGTAAATGAATCAAACCATCTTGCTAATATTTCTCCAATCCATTTTTATTTTTCTAGTGTTTGAAGTTAACATACATGATCCATTTTATACCTTGATATAAAAAGAAAACTATTAGACAATCGTCATGCTTGAAGTGATCAAGAGTAATAATCGTCGAGACAAATCGAATATTGTGATGAGAGGTAACAACCATATTGATGATATTCCAAAGTATGGGTAATGTTAGAGATAAAGTAGTGATTGCGACATTGAGTTAATGTAAGAGCCAATTGCCCGAAACCAATAGGGCTATTTGCTCATATTTTATTGAAAAACATTAATGCTAGATGCAACATTTGATCGAGTAAATAGGTTGTAATGTATGTCCCTCTGAATCATATTGTTCAAGCATGTGCTTGTTAATATAAATATAGTTGTGCGGGTCCAAGAAATGAAAATGACCATGTGAGTGAGGCTGTCGAATGTTTGAAACCAACGGAACGGTTATAATATTGTTACTAGTTAGGTTTGTCCATTTATCTACCATGAACAACTTAAAACATAATGAGACGTCGCAACTCGCAACATACCATGAACCACCATCACTCAAACAATTGATGAATGATGTGTTAGATAATAAAGGCCTATCGACCCGGCCCACTTGTTTAGACCTGTTTAGCTTTTAGGGTTTAGGTCTTGTCTTTTCTATTTAATCTCGTTGTATTGTAACATTATAATTGAATCTGATCATAATACATTTTCAGTATTCCCTCTTTAATTTCTACATGGCATAAAGAGCTAGGTCGAAGATGAAGAAAAAGAAAAAAAAGAAGAAAAAAAAAGTTCGGTTATCATAATACATTTTCAGTATTCCCTCTTTAATTTCTACATGGCATAAAGAGCTAGGTCGAAGATGAAGAAAAAGAAAAAAAAGAAGAAAAAAAAAAGTTCGGTTGATTTTTTGGGTTTAAAGAATCGGGTTTGAAGAATCGTTTGTGTTATGGTTTATGTAATCGTTTATTTTGTTTTTAAAATAAGTTTGATTGGTTTGTTTTTGTTAGTATCAGTTGGAATAGACTGTTTTTTATTGGATCTCAATATGAGAATATGAGTTAGTAGGCTCTGGTTGTTACAAAATTATGCATGAATAGGATTTTAATTGGTAGAATGAGTTAACGAGGAATATGATGGCTATAGTTTGAACGGAATGGGTCACCAAAAAGCGAGTGTATGTTTGGCTTTTTAACTAACATATTTTCTGTTTTTTTAATGGATAATGAATAGATTTTTAACTGCGGAGGTGTTTTTTTATATTGGCACGAATACTTATTTCTATCCCCTTAGTATATAGGGAGAATTCCGATTTTGTTTAGTATTTTATGGTTTTACTCTTTAGCAGTTATTTGGGTTATAGTTGATTTGCTGGGTATTGGTATTGGTGTTGGTGATGTTATACTCTTAATTAATCCGATCATGTCTTGAGTAGTTATGTGTAGCATCTCGACATCCACAACTTATTTTGGTTTTACATGTAGTTCTGCATTTGGTTCCGCCTGGTTTGATCTAAATCTGTCTGTCTGCCTGAATCTGTCTGTCTGCATCTGTCTGACTGAATCTGAACGAGGTTCTGAATCTAGTTTCACATGCGGTTCTGCATCTAGTTCCGCCTGTTTTGTATGAATCTGAATCTGAATATGTCTGAATCTGAATCTCGTTCATCTCCGTATTTATGTTGCTATGTGCTCTGCACCCGGTTCTTTCGGATTGCATCGGATTGAGACTCCTTCTAGCACCGAATTTGCACTCTGGACACTCCGCTTTTGTTTGATATTTTAGTTTTAGTTTATTTTCTGTTTGGCAAACTCTCAATGTTTACCGCTGCAACATTGTGAGTTGAGGAGATGTTAGATAATAAAGGCCTATTGGCCCGGCCCACTTGTTTAGACCCGTTTAGCTTTTAGGGCAGGTCTTGTCTTTTCTATTTAATCTCGTTGTATTGTAACATTATAATTGAATCTGATCATAATACATTTTCAGTATTCCCTCTTTAATTTCTACATGATGAAACCCATGTAATGCGTTATGCTTTATTACATGACTATTAATAATGCAATTTTCATGAAAAAACCCTAGAATTTTGATGGACTCTAAAAACACAACCTAGCTTAGCCAACATCTATGTGTCAATCTTGATGCCTTGTCACAACACCATGTTCGGCGAACGTTTATGAAAACTTTTGTAGGCACAAATAACATGCCGTAAATAAATCAAACCGTCATCTCAACAGCCACCTCGCATCTAAATTAGCCAGATTTCAGTATATAGTCATAGATCCACAAGCATGGCTATTGTCAATGTTGTCGTGAAACTTATCACAAAATGCATTTATTTTATTTTTATTTTTTTTAATTTTTGGGTAAAGGACAAAAATGAATTTAAGAAATAGTTGAGAGGTGATTCATGTAAATAAAAAGAGGAGTGTGAATTAGGAAAATATCAAGGAAATAAAGATCGAAAGCTTTTTCTTTTCGAGTATCAAGTCTCAACTATGTTTTGTCCCCTCAGATAAAATCAACAATCACGTGCTATTATATTGCACGTCGTTTTTAGCAAAACAGACACATACTAGTGTGGAACAACGAGTCCAAAAGTAAAAAAAAGGAAAAAGACTTTGACTAATACTACTCGTCCATCCAAATTACATTATTTTCACGTTTTATCATGTGATAAATTAAAAATAATCAATGAGACAATGACCTTTTAATATCATTTCTTATCCTATAATTTATCTCCTCTTTTTTATCTTAAACTACATATTTATGATGGTTAACTATATCAAATCTTTTTGTATAAGTTTTTGGATTTTGTGAATCAGACTTGCGTTAAACATGAATGTACTCTCTAAAAAATCATTAAACTTGATCTCTTATGATTGTATAACCACAATAAATAAACAAAAATTGTGGAAATTGCGTTGAGATCTTAATAACCTAGTTTTTACTGTATATAAATTAAAACGCGGGAATACTTTTAGTGACGGAATAAGTGAATATCATTATGGATTGAGTTGTGAAATGGAGCTCAAATAAAAACAAAACTAAATTATCACATGTTATTCTTAAAGATAAGTACCACAAAAGAGGAAAGATTCTTTGGCTTAAACTGTGAAACATTTGGCAATGAAGTGTTTTTGTGTTAAAGTGTTTGGTATCTAAGAATAGGAATAAAACTGATAACTAGTCTTTCGGTTTGTAGGCACCAAGTATAATATTAGTTGGCGGACAATATTTGATTCATTTCAGTACGTTGAATATTATTTTTATGTAAAGTTTTGGTTAAGTCTATCAACATTGCTGGTTATCAACGTAATCATCACAAAACTATGTTTCCACTCTCCTCCTTTCAGTCACGTGCATAACGAGAGTTTGATTCCACTTCTAAATCAGGGGTAATTTAAAACGTGTTTGTATTGAGCAAGACTTTAAAAGTGGTGTTTCCACCATTGACATGCATGTGAAAAAGAACATAGTGGAATATGACAAAGACCACGTGAAAAAGATAGTACCGTTGGTTAAATTTTAGGATATTTTGCTATGATTGAAATTACGAAAGTTAAAGGCCAATGCTAATGGCAATCGTAAATATTATAGTTATCCTCTGCTATATCAGCGTTATATCAGCAGTTTTTTTTTTTTTTTTTTTTTTTTTTTTTTTTTTTTTNCTTCATATAGTTGTTGTAACAACATAAAAACTGCCTAAAAACTTGAACTTTTTTATATTTTTCAACCATTTAAGTTTAAAACAACAATTGTTAATATTTAATACGTAAACAAAAATAAACAATCATTCAATGGTTCGAAATTGTTCAAATGTAGCAAAAAAATAATGCAAAACAATCTGAAAAACTAGGGTTTAGTGTTTTTGATAAAGAATCTCGAATGAACATAGAACATGGGGGAGGGGACGTTTTGCTAGGATCTAGGGAAAGAAAGTCTCAAAGTTGTCAATTAAAATTTTATATTTCTTAAATTTGATGGATATTCGGCTCCGGAGGGAACTGGTGAATCCGATTAAAGGATTCCAGACCCGAAAATCCACAAAAGTATAGAAGCGGAACCAGTGGATCTGGATCGATTTAGTTCTTGGCTGGAGTTGTTCGGTTCTCGATTCCGGCTCAGTTCTTTGATCCTTTTGCTCATTCCTATTGCTTTCTCGTGTTTCTAGTTTATCCAAATATACCCTGGAAACTGTTGTTGTTAGTTGCTTATAATCCTAGCGACATGTTATCCAAGGGTGTTTAGATTTAAGCATGAAATTTCATTGTTGTTAAAAAGAAGTTAGAATAAGAAATAACTATCCTTAAAAGAGTCCTTAATTAAATGAAACCAAATTCGATATTCCAATTGTAACAACAAAGAGATGTGAGATCAACATAGGTCATAAGTTCTCTGGATATGAATTGGTTAAAACCTTGTCATTCATTTGTTCATTAAAACAGAAAACCTCACTGTTCACATTTTTTGTGAAAATAAAATATTTCGCAAATGGAAAATTTTTAATTGACAAAAAATACACCATTACGAAGAGATCCTTTATTTATTTATTATTTTTTTATTTTTTTATTTTTTTTAAATCTTTGAGTGGATGGGCACTTCGATAGACTTTCTTCAAACTCCCTCTTTTCAAGTATTTTTAATATTGAAATTTACGCCATGACAAGTCACATGTGATTTGTAAAAGGGGATAGATTGGCTACAATTTTTATAGCCAATTAGCTACAATCATCCAGAAATAAGTCAGGGACTCACAAAATGATTCAAAACCCACAATTTATAGCACAAATTGTAGAGAATTGGCTACAATTCAATTGTAGCTAATATATTCCCTTCGTAAAATCATATGTGATTTGTTATTTTATTTTTACGTGTGATTTCACAATTCATGTTATTTTTAAAATCGCACGTGATTTCATAAATCACATGTGATTTTTAAAATAACATATCAACTGCGTTTTTTAGAATACAACATACTATTAAAAAAGAAACAAACCACAAAATCCACAAAGTCAAATGAATAAAAGAGAGACAAAAACCTCACATGATAGAAGACACAACACGCAAAAGAAAAAGAGATATAGAAAGAACAATAGAAGCTTGAAAGCTTGAAGGAGCCAACACCAAACAAGATGTCTTGACAGAGAACCCTCTAGCACACCTCCAAATCACCACTGCCTGAACCACAACCAACCAGATTGCAGATACAAAGTGATAACTCACAGAGGTGCCAGACCAGCTGAAACTATTCAAATGATCAACTCGGAGGACCATTACGTGAGATCGGATTGTGTACTGATTGTTCCCAGACTAGACCATGTTTGTTTGATCTTCAAATGGCCCACTCGAAACATTTTAGCCGAACTTCTTGAAAATATTTTTTACTGTTGAAAACGTATTACCAAAATCTGACAGTTTCAATTTTTTGCATATATGATACCCAGTGGCCAGCGCTCCAAACAACTACCTGCCACGCCAGTTTACAAATTTTACAAATCATATGTGATTTCTCAAGGTATAAATTTTAACATTTACAAAAAGAAAACTCTAAAAAATGTTTGTCAAAAGTATATAGAAGTGTCCTTCTATAAAAATATGTTTTAATTCTCGTTGCGATGGTAAGATTCATTTCGCGCAACGATTAACGATTTGTGAGATATTTAAAGTTCAAAAAGAAAGATGAAAGTTATTATTTTAGTTCGATAAAAAAAATGAATAGTCATGATTTGTCTATTTAGAGGGTGTTTGACATGTATGTGGGAATGACTATTGATATGGGTATGGAATGTGTTTGTAAACCCACCACCATAGATGGGTATGGGAAATGACCATTTTTATGGGTTTCATACCCATTTTCAAAAACCAACCCCATAAACCAAACAACTCCGTTAGGAAAGAATAGCATTCTTTCATTCTCATACCTTCAAACTAAACGGCCCTTAATATTTATAGAATTTATAATATATGTTGAACTTTTTGTACAAAAAATAAGTACAATAACTTTTGGTTCTCAAGGTGTCGTGAAAAAGACTTTAAAGGGACCTCTTTATTGTATGAAATTAACCGTGTGATAGAAGTTGGAGGTGCTTTGGGTTACGACGTAAGGGGATGCCAGAAAACGTTAAAAAAATGTTAAACTAGCAAGGTGTATCAATGTTTAATCGATGAATCTCCTATCCATCAATATTGTGGTTCTAAGAAACGGAGGAAATGGATATGGGTTAGAGATCTCTATTTCAAACATAATATTAATTTTCTCGATGTGCAAGAGTCTAAAATGGCAAGGTTAGAATTATTTCATTAAGGTCTATGTGGGGTAATTATTCTTTCGATTATGCTTGTAGAATGGCAAGGGGTTTGTCGGGAGGCATTATTTCCATGTGGGATCCGGTGCTGTTTACTAAAAAGAACATCTTGTGCAATGATAACTATGTCATAGTTCAAGGTAAATGGCTTAACATAACTCATTCGTACTTTATGGTTAACATTTATGGTCCCCAAGATCCGGCTGCTAAAGCCACAATGTAGAGTAGTTTGTTATCCTTTGTTCAACATCATCAGGGTCGGTATGTTTTGTTTGGGGATTTAAATGAAGTGAGGGACGAACGTGAACGTTTTGGAACGATCTTTTTTAGATCAGAAGCCCAAGTCTTCAATAATTTTATTGCTGATTCAGGGCTGCAGGAGATGACGATGGGTGGGAAGTCTTTTACGTCGATGAAAAAGCTCAGGACAAAGATGAGTAAGTTGAATCGGCTTCTTATATTGAAAGAGGTTTTGGACGACAATCATGATCTAAAGGCTACTGTTTTAGCAGACTATGGTCTGACCATAGTCATATCTTACTTCATACCCTCAAAACGGATTATGGCCCGATCCCGTTTAAAATTTTCAAATCTTGATTCCAAAGGAAAGATATAGACATGGTGGTCAATAAAGCGTTTGTAGAAGCAATAGCTTCCAATGTAAATTTACATGACAAACTTAAATAATCAAGTATAGGCTAAAAGTTTGGAATTCCGAGTCTAAGAAAAAGGAAGTGAATCGCAAACAGAAAGCCATAGCTTTATTGCAAGATATTGATCATAAAATTGACTCCTCTATGGTGTCCGACTCGGAGAAAGAGACAAGGTTACAACTTCTTCATGAAATTCATAATATTGATCATATGGAGTTTATTAAGTTATTTCAAAAAGCTCGCATCAAATGGGATATTGAAGGTGATGAGAACACAAAGTTCTTCCATGCTCTAATTAATCAAAATAGGAGGAGACAAGTCATTCAGGGGATTATGGTTGATGGCTCGTGGGTCTCTAATCCGGTGCAAGTGAAAGAGGCGTTTTTGGATATTTACAAAGACAAGTTCCAAAGGCATGTTCCCCAAGTCAATTATACAAATCATTATTCTTTTCCGAAGCTTTATGAGGCCGAAAGCATCAATCTAGAAAGACCAGTAACTAGCGATGAAATAAAAAATGCCGTGTGGGATTGTGGGAGCGACAAAGGTCCGAACCCGAATGGCTTTTCATTTCAATTCTTGAAACGGTACTGGGACTTATTCAAGGATGATATAGAGTCGTTTGCTTTTGATTTTTTTGCTACTGCTCGTTTACCTCCAGGCACCAACTCTTCATTCATTACTCTTATCCCGAAGGTAAACAATCCTATGTTTATCAAAGATTATTGTCCTATCTCTCTCATTGGTTTGCAATACAAAATTATTGAAAAAACTTTGGCTAATCGGTTAGATTCGGTTGTGAGTTCCTTGCTTAGTAAGGAATAATCGGTGTTTATTGCGGGTCGTCAAATCCTAGATGGTCCTTTGATGCTAAGCGAGATCATGGATTGGTACAAGCAACGTAAAAAGAAGATGATGATTTTTAAAGTCGATTTCGAAAAGGCGTTTGACTCGGTGAATTGGAAGTACTTGGACTACGTTCTTAGCCAGTTCTGGTTTAGAGAAATGGAGAAGTTGGATCAAAGAGTGTTTACGTTCTGCTCGAACTTCCATTATTGTAAATAAAAGTCCTACTTCGGAATTCTCCATAAAGAGGGGTTTACGCCAAGGTGATCCATTGTCTCCATTTCTTTTTATTCTTATCATGAAGGGTCTTCACATAGCAATTAAAGATGCGACTCAATCAAAACTGATTAAAAGAGTTACGGTTGGGAATCCAGGTATGTGTTTGTCTCACTTCTTTTGCTGATGATGTTGTGCCAGTTACATAATGGAATCAAGTAGACGTGGATAACATCATTCGATTATTCAACATGTTTTATTTGGCTTCTGGGCTACGTATTGACATCCATAAATCAAACAATTATGGAATTGGAGTTTCAAATATCGATATAGAGGACATGGCTCGGTCTACTGGATGTACAACGGGCTCTTTACCTTTTACATCTCGGTCTTCTTATTGGTTCGAGTACGAAACAGTTGGCAAGTTTGATTGATAAGTTCGAATCTAGATTATCAAGATGGAAGGCAAAACTTCTCTCCATATGTAGTAGATCGACATTGGTAAAGACGATATTGGGAAGTGTTGGTATTTACTATATTTCGATTTTTAAAGTTCCAGAAACCATCCTTTCTACTCTTGAACGTCTTCATTCCAAGTTCTTTTGGGGTGTTGAAATAGATAGCAACAAGATTATAATGATTAAATGGGAGAATGCTTTGGCTTCATTCGAAAAAAGGGGGTTAGACGTTGGCAGTTTAAAAGCTTTTAACCTTGCTCTTATTCAAAAATGGTGTTGGCGTTTAGTATCCAATCAAAATCTTTTATGGGTTCAAGTCATCAGGGCCATTCATGGGGAGGATGTAGGCCTTTATCATCTCGTCTGCAAATCTAAAGGGTATGGGCTAATATTATTGACTCTATCAACAATCTTCACTCTAAAAGCATTATTCCATTAAATACTTTGAGTTACGAAGTTGGTTGTGGTTCTCAAGTGAGATTCTGGATTGATAACTGGATCGGTGACTCACCTTTTTTTCATAGATATTACAGGCTTTATTGTTTAAAGGCGCACTCTAATTGTACCATTAGTGATCGGTTCTCAAGTGGTGAGTGGGCTTGGCATTGGACGCGTCCAATTACTTCTGGCAGATGTCTCGACATGCTAGAAGCTTTGAATGATGAATTGCATTCACTTTCACTTTCTACAGATAGAGATGTCATCCGTTGGGGTCTCACGAATGATGGCTCTTTCACTGTTTGTGCTACAAGAAAACACATTGACGATGTTATTCTCCCGACGCTCTATGTGGCAACTAGTTGGTGTAACATTCTTCCTCGAAAGGTTAATATTTTCATTTGGAGGATGAGATTGGATAGGCTCCCTCGTCGTCTGAATCTTTCAAGACGCGGGTTGGATATTCATTCTATTGATTGTCCGGTTTGTAGTAACGGTAGGGAGACCAATGATCATAATTTCTATCGTGTGATGCCGCGTCAAATATATGGAATTTGATTCGCATTTGGATTGAATTGAATATCCCATCATTACACTCCCACTCGGATTGGGAGTCTTGGTTTGACAACATCTGGGTTTCTAACGAGGTCAAGAAGCGCATTCAAGTGATATCTGCGTCCACTTGGTGGCTTATTTGGAAGTATCGGAACTCGATCACATTCAAGTCTCAACGCATGAGGAAATGTGATTTATTTGTTAATATTCGATTTTGTTCTTTTTCTTGGTTAAATAATAGAGATTTTGGTCATTTAGTTTGGTTGGATTGGCTTAAAAATCAATGTAATTTTATGCTAGCTCCTTGCTAATCTCTTTCAATATGTCTTTGCCGTTCCAAAATATATATATATATGTATGTATAGAAAAAAAACAAAAAAAAAAAAAACATTACGTTACAATTAAACATACAGCTAAAAGTAGTTTTGTAATTTCTATAGCATGCAATACCACACGTACGACATAAGATTTCTATATTGATTTCTTGCACTATTAAATTTATAAACTCTATAATTTTAGTAAATACGATCTTAATAAATAAGATCCATTTCATTAACGTATTGAATGTCTTAATCATAGACTCATAGTCCTTGTAGTTAGATGATATCCATATCTACAATTTTATTACTCCCTCCGTCCCAAAATTATTGTCCACTTTGAATTTTCAAAGTCAAAATGTCTCAACTTTGACCACAAATATATTTTTTTTATTATATAATACTTGATGAAAAATTGTACCATTGAAAAGTAGACTTAAAACCCAATCCATTTATATATTTTGCATCAAATATTATATAACACCCACAAAAGTATTTAAGGTCAAAGTTAAAAAAGAAAGACTAAAAAAGTCAATACGGGACAATAAATTTGGGACGGAGGGAGTAAATACGATATTACAGAGTAATATAAAACATCCATCGTTTTATACATGGATTGAATTTTCTTAATTATAAATTTCAAGTTGACGATTAAATGTTTTTTACGCTGCCATGAAGACCACACTGTGTCCTGAAAGTCTGTCAGCATTAATTGTATCCTCGCGTACGTGGAAAACTTATTTTTTTTTGAACGGCACGTGGAAAACTTATGGTCACCTTTCGTCATATACTTCTTTTTTTCAGATACATGTTCACACATTGCAAAATGTGAACTATGTATAAAGAATGAATTGTTGACATTTTAATTTTGATACTTAATTAGGTATTATGCTAAAAGAAACGAAAATGATATAGACATACATGTTTTTCTATTCAGATTAATCATAGTTCCTTTGTTGGCTTCTGGCATCGTAAGTATTGTGTTTGCTACTTTCTCATGATTGCTTCTCAAAGTAACTAAGTCAGCCAAATCAATTAACTTCAAGCTGAAAATAAGTTAAGTAATATATTAACCATAAACTCCATGAATACCGATTACATCAAAGCCAGCGTATACATAAGACGTCAACACCTTAACGTAATGAAAAGAACCACTTTAAGACACGACTAACATTCAATGAAACAAAATGAAAAGTCACACCAATAACATTATATCTAAAATAAACCTCATGTGAACAAAGAACCACTTAAGAACTAGACAAAAGGCAAAGTGGTAGAGGGGTGGTCTAGACTATCACTTTAAGATTTGTGAGTTCCCAACTTCAACTCTTCTTAGGCATAAATAATCTTAAAGTGACTACATCAACCTCAAGAAAAATAAGAGTTTTACCCGTTTTGAGTTTATGTAAATGTGAATTCAAACCTCAATAATTAGTCGGCCAAAAGTTTGAAAACCATAATTAACAAGAAAAAGAGTCAAAGTCGCCACGTCTAACTCTGAAGTTAAAGCACCTATAGTGATAAACCAAAAAATATAAGCTTTTGTGAAGTTATTTAACTTTGTGTTAACAAGTATATATAATCCTATAAAAAGATTATTTGTACGTTAGGGTAAATAATTTCATTGAAATCTATGATAAGGTAGACTTAGGATGAAATGAGAAAAAATCTTATAATGAGAAGATTGAGAAATAACTATAACCACATTTTAGAGATGCATTGATTTGAATTAAATGCATTCCTAATCTTTTAGATGTATCGAAGTATATTTTCTAACTAAAAATTAGATGCATATACATATATTAAATGCGTTTTAGTAAGTTAGGCAAATCCTATGTATTTTTCGTTTTTTACGGGTCAAATTTGTTTCAACTACTACTTTGCATCGTTTTCACTACAAAATCACATTCGAAACTAATTGAAATGCATCTAAATGAATAGAGATGTATCTAATTTATGTCGAAGCATCTCAAATATGTAATTATAGTAATTTCTCATCCTTTTCATTATAAGTTTTTTTCTCACTGGATTCCTACCCTGATAAAGTATCCATATCGAGAACATGTAAAATATTAAATCAAATCCTTCAAAAGATATCAATTGTATTAATAGAAAGCTCAATTTTATCATGTAAGAAAAATAAAGTTATCCTATTACCTAATAAAAAGTTAAAGGGCAAATTGCACAAAAGTATATCCAACTTAGCCTCAATTTCAATTTAATGTACTCTACTTTTTTTTCTTCAATTTAGTGTACTCAACTTTTTTTTTATTGCAATTTAAGACATATAACGGGTTTCCCAGTTATCTTATAACGAAAAAGTTACATGTCTCGTTCTTATGGTTTATCCCAAATAACACTCGTAGTCCTTATTTTATTTTAATTACGCCAAATATACGTTTTAGTTCGTTTTCATACGTTTTTCATACTGTTTACATTTTCATCAATTTTTTTACGTTTTTGACCATCTTTTTACATTTTCGACCGTTTATTTATGTTTTCATCCGTTTTCGCCTGTTTTCTTAAGTTTTCATCCGTTTTTTTACGTTTTCGTCTGTCTTTTTACGTTTTCGTCTTTTTTTTTTACGATTCCGTTCCCTTTTCTACGTTTTTTTTTTCTGTTTTTTAACTTTTTCGTCCGTTTTCTTACGTTTTCGTCCGTTTTTGCCCGCTTTTTTACGTTTTCATTCGTTTTTTACATTTTCGCCCATTTTTTTACGTTTTCGACTGTCTTTTTACGTTTTTGTCCATTTTTTTTACGTTTTCGCCCACTTTTTCCGTTTTCGTTCGTTTTTTACATATTCGTCAATTTTTTTTACGTTTTCATCCATTTTCTGGCGTTTTTGACCTATATTTACGTTTTCATCCTTTTTTACGTTTTAGTCGATTTTTATATGCTTTCATGAGTTTTTATATGAAAACGCAAGAAAACGGAGGAAAACATTTCAAAAATAGACGAAAACATAAAAAGCGAACGAAAACATAAAAAGCGAACGAAAACATAAAAAAGACGAAAACGCAAAAAACGGACGAAAATTTAAAAAACAGGCGAAAACATAAAAAACAGACGAAAACGTAAAAAACGGACGAAAACGTAAAAAAATGGACGAAAACATAAAGAAACAGATGAAAACGTAAAAAAACGGACGAAAACGTTAAAACATGGACGAAAACGTAAAAAAACATACGAAAACCTAAAAAATAGGCGAAAACGTAACAAAAGACAAAGAAACGTAAAAAACCGAATGAAAACGTTAAAAAATGGACGAAAACGTAAAAAATACGGACGAAAACTTAAGAAGACGGGCGAAAACTTTAGAATACGGATGAAAACGTAAAAAAACGGTCGAAAACGTAAAAAACTGATGAAAACGTAAAAAATGGAGAAAACGTATGAAAAGTTATAAAAATGGACTAAAATGTATGTCTCGCATAATTAAAATGAAATAGGGACTACGTGTGTTATTTGGGATAAACCATAGGGACGAAACATGTAATTTTTTCATTATAAGATAACTGGAAAACCAGTTATATGTCTTACATTTCAATCAAAAATAAGTTGAGTACACTAAATTGAAGAAAAAAAAAGTTGAGTACCTTAAATTGAAATTGATGCTAAGTTGGAGACACTTTTATGCAATTTGCCCAAAGTTAAAACCGAAACAATTTGATCAAGCTAATTTAAATTTCATCCAGTATAAAAATATGTATAAAAACACATGTGTCGATATTGTAAAAAAAACTAATAGTAAAAAGAGTAATAAATAAATTTAACAATTTGATAAAACTTTATAAATGTAGTTGTAAATGAGATTCACTTAAATAAAATTATCACTTTTTATGTATTTTAATAACTTTATAAATCCAATAAATACTCTTTTAACTTTATATATTTTTTATATAAAAAAAACAACAAATGGGTTGTTGTTATTTATAAATATTATTATCATTATATATTAAATTAATGTATATACACGAAATTATAAATATAAAAATGAAAGAACACTACAAGAAAAGTGGCTTTTTAGGACCCCCATAAGCGTCATAAAATGGTACTTTTCTGGACCTTTCATTTAATAGGACCAAGGGTGAAAGCGTTTCATGTAAGGCAGTTGTAATAGGTCCAAAGCGTCCTAACCCTTATGAAACCAATTTTATGGTCGTATTATATGTTTATGAACAACACAAATAGCGTCCTAATAAAACCATATTAGGACACTTTTACATTGTTTTAACATGTGATCACCTACTTTTAATCTTTTGAGACACATAAAAACGTCCTTAAAAGTATTGTTAGGACGCTTAAGATGTAACATCATAGCTATTTTAGCAACCAAGAAAAGGGTCCTAATAACTCAAATAAGATTATGATACCAATTTTATGGTCACATAATAGGTCCATAAACAACCCAAATAACGTCCTAATAAAAACATATTAGGACACTTTCAAAATGTTCTCACATATGCTAACTTACTTTTAACCTTTTGATACACATACAAGCGTCCTTGTAGGTTAATTCTTAGGACGGTTATCATATACCATTATAATTACTTTAACACCAAGAAAGGGTCCTTAAATTCCAATACGATTATGGAAACCAATTTATGGTCGGCATAATATGTCTATGAACAACCTATAAATACCGTCCTAATAACAACATTATTAGACACTTTTACAATGTGTAAAACGTGTTACCTAGTATTAAATCTTTTTGATACACATACAAGCGTAGTTAAAAGATAATTGTTAGGACGCTTATCATATATCTCAAAGAAGATTATTGAAACCAATTTTTTGTGTCGTATTAAAAGTTTATTAACAACCTAATAACGTCCTAGATAACAACATTTGAGGACACTTTTACAATGTTAATGTTAATTGTTAGACGGTTAATAAGTTTAATAGGACAATTTCAAGTCACTGACAAAGTCTATGATAGGACGCTATTTTCACCATGCACTACGCTATTATTACGATATGAATAAAACTAAACTAGATTATTAAATGAATAAAACGAATTGTATTTCAAATAACAATTTCCTAACAAAAGAACTGAAAACATTAAATAAGGTAGACAATATCCAACATAAAGCTCGTGTAACATTAAACAAAAATTAAGCAACAAGAAGCTGTAGTCACCGTGGTCATCAATGCATCCTCTCTTCAATCTTCCACGGACCAGCCTAACAAATAAAGCACCCATGTATAAGCATTAAGGCTCCTTGTTAGTATGTATTATTGGTATCAAAGATTAACAAAGACATACCGAGATAAAGGGACAAGCCATGCTATGGTTGCACGCAAACACAGTCTTCAATTGTGGCAAATAACCCATATGATCATCACCAAACTTCATCTCTTTTTGTTGGACTTGAACGTTTACCTCACACCATCCTCGTCCCATCTCTGTACCACCAAATATATCATTTGGGTTCAAGCTCCTCACCCATCCTTTTTGGCTACAGTCTCGTTGAGTTTAGAAATGCTTTAAGGAAAACTTGATACCCAACCTAGATTTCAGTTTTCAACAAACATTTATCAATTTATACCTCAACACAGTTATTAGGTTTAAACAGATTCCATACTGACAGTGATGCGAGGCGATTGTTGTTCTCTAAGACCAAATACTGCAGCTATCCACACCTTAGAAAAAACTCGAATTTGATCATCTATGCCATAAATTATACTTAGTTTATGATTGAAGTTGAGCAATGATAAACTCTGAATTATATGCTATTAATTCTATATATGTACATATACAAAATACTATTATCAGAATAAGCTAAGTAAGCTGTAAGTACATAGTTTACCTAGATTAAGCTAAAAACTACCAGATAAGCTAAAGAATAAGCTATAGACCAAATAGCACTGGCCAAATAAACGATTCGCAACGGTATGCGGCTAAATCTTCTCGTCTGTCCCGTTTGCTATGTCATTCNGTATGATACCATCACAGCACTCTTATACTAATTATGAAACTAAGATACTGTGAAATATGATCAAAGATTTTATTTAAATCAAACAATGATACATGATCATCGAGACCTCGCCAAGTAAATGAATCAAACCATCTTGCTACTATTTCTCCAATTCATTTTTATTTTTCTAGTGTTTGAAGTCAACATACATGATCCATTTTATACCTTGATATAAAAAGAAAACTATTAGACATCGTCATGCTTGAAGTGATCAAGAGTAATAATCGTCGAGACAAATCGAATATTGTGATGAGAGGTAGCAACCACATTGATGATATTCCAAATTATGGGTAATGTTAGAGATAAAATAGTGATTGCGACAATGAGTTAATGTAAGAGCCAATTGCCCAAACCAGTAGGGCCATTTGCTCATATTTTATTGAAAAAACATTAATGCTAGATGCAACATTTGAGTAAGTAGCTAGGTTGTATTGTCTGCTCTTCTCAATCATATCGTTCAAGCATTTGCTTGTTAATATAAATAAAATTATTTGCGGTTCCAAGAAATGAAAATTACCATGGGAGTCGAATGTCTGAAACCAAAGATTATAATATTGTCACTGTTTAGGTTTCTCCATTTATATACATGAACAACTTAAGCCTGCATGCAGTGGGGGTGAGGCATCACCCTTCACCACCCACCTCACGCGGTCACACCCATTGCATTTGTCTCGAATCACACGCCACCAAGGAAACCAAGGAAAAAAAGAGGTGAAAGGTGAGCTGCCTCACATCTCGTGTACATTGTAAAATGTGGGGCTCTCATGGTATTTTTATTGTTATTTATTTGATTTGTGAGTGTATGTGTGAGGCATTTTGTAGAGTATGTTTGTATAAGTAGAATAATAATTGGGTGGATGATATCAACCTTGTTGATTTGAAGAACAGTTTTGATGTGCTAAAGGAACAAGATTCGGTTTTGGAACCTGTGATTGGCACTACGTGTACTACTAAAGTTATTTCTAGTTCTTCCAAAACTACTTCTCCATCGCCTATGATGAACACTTCTATTGTTGAGAAAATTGGGAAGTTTGAAAAGCTTATTATTGATGAAAAAGCTACCCTTGTGGATGATAATAGTAAACCTATTCCGGTGGTTGATGGTAAAAGGAAGGGCAACCCATTCTCTAAGGTGGGTGAAGTGATTGATTCAGATAGTGATGATGAGATGTTTGAGCCAAATGATCTTATGGGTAGTTACTTTTTATCACCAGAAGGAAATAACGAGCTTGAAGGCTATCTTTCTGATGATTATGAGGCCCATATCTATGACTTACCTGGGCAATTTGAGGAATTTAACAATCAGTTTGATTTCAAGCTTCAAGGCCGTGCGAGGAAGTAATCTTTTATTTGGATTTGTTTATTTGTCTTGCATGTCTTTTTATGTTTTTAGTGGTTGTTCTAGTTGTTGGTAGCTATTTGTCATTTATGGCATGTCATAAATGATCTAGTGGTTGTTCAAGCGGTTGCTTGAGGTTAATGTGGCGTTTCAGCCACATTCCATTGTACTTTAAATGTTTTTTTTTTAATATATTTTACAAGGGTGGAAGTTCGCTTTTACCTAAATGAATGATGACGGGAGTGGTTACCATTGTAAGTGAAAAGTACGAAGAGTGGTGATGTGATAAATAATGATGTGACGATGAGGTGACGCTAAAATAAAAAGTGAAAGAAGATCACGATCACTCAAATAATTGATGAATGATGAAAACTCTATAATGCATTATGCTTTATTGCACGATTATCTATAATGCAATTTTCATGAAAAAACCCTAGAATTTTAATAAACTCTAAGCACACAACATAGCTTGGCCAACATCTATGTGTCAATCTTGATGCCTTGTCACAGCACCATGTTCGGCGAACGTTTATGAAACCTTTTGTGGGACTGGGCACAAAGAACATGCCGTAAATAAATCAAACCGTCATACCAACAGCCACCTCGCATCTTAACTAGCCAGATTTCAGTATATAGTCATAGATCCACAAGCATGGCTATTGTCAATGTTATCGTGAAACTTATGACAAAAATGCATTTTTTATTTTTATTTTGGGTAAAGGACAAAAATGCATTTAAGAAATAGTTGAGAGGTGATTCATGTAAAAAGAGGAGTGTGAATTAGGAAATATCAAGGAAATAAAGATCGAAAGCTTTTACTTTTCGAGTAGAGTCTCAAGTCGCAACTATGTTTTGTCCCCTCAGATAAAATCAACAATCACGTGCTATTATATTGCACGTCGTTTTTAGCAAAACAGACACATACTAGTGTGGAACAACGAGTCCAAAAGTAAAAAAAAGAAAAAGACTTTGACTAATACTACTCGTCCATCCAAATTACATTATTTTCACGTTTTATCATGTGATAAATTAAAAATAATCAATGAGACAATGACCTTTTAATATCATTTCTTATCCTATAATTTATCTCCTCTTTTTGTTAATATATATTTATAGGTATTTATCATCCTTCTCATTTTAAAGTTTCTTCTCATTTGATCCTAAGTCTGGTTAACTATATCAATCTTTTTGTATAAGTTTTTGGATTTTGTGAATCAGACTTACGTTAAACATAAATGTACTCTCTAAAAACTCATTAACCTTTATCTCTTATGATTGTATAACCACAATAAATAAACAAAATTTGTGGAAATTACGTTGAGATCTTAATAACAGTTTTTACTGTATATAAATTAAAACGCGGGAATAATTTTAGTGACGGAATAAGTGAATAACATTATGTGGATTGAGTTGTGAAATGGAGCTCAAATAAAAACAAAACTAAATTATCACGTGTTATTCCTAAAGACAAGTACCACAAAAGAGGAAAGATTCTTTGGTTCAAACTGTGAAACATTTGGCAATGAAGTGTTTTTGTGTTAAAGTGTTTGGTATCTAAGAATAGGAATAAAACTGATAAGTAGTCTTTCGGTTTGTAGGCACCAGGTATAATATTAGTTGGCGGACAATATTTGATTCATTTCAGTACGTTGAATATTATTTTTATGTATAGAGTTTTGGTTAAGTCTATCAACATTGCTGGTTATATATCAACGTAATCATCACAAAACTATGTTTCCACTCTCCTCCTTTCAGTCACGTGCATAACGAGAGTTTGATTCCACTTCTAAATCAGGGGTAATTTAAAACGTGTTTGTATTGAGCAAGACTTTAAAAGTGGTGTTTCCACCATTGACATGCATGTGAAAAAGAACATAGTGGAATATGACAAAGACCACGTGAAAAAGATAGTACCGTTGGTTAAATTTTAGGATATTTCGCTTTCCTATGATTGAAATTACAAAATAAAGGTGGATGCTAATGACAATTATAAATATTGTGATCATATCTTGCTATATTAGTGACATATCAGTTTTCTCTTTCTAATATTATACTCAATCACAATTTGCTAATAAGGTGACCACAACCACAACAAAACAACATACACCACAAAAACTAATTAAAAAAACACATACATACAAAACATTTGAATGTTTCGTTTGGCTGACAAACCGATTAAATGAAAAGGTTAGGGGGTCAACCGATTGCCTAAGGTTGAGCTAGTGGGTATAATGCGGTCATGAACTCGGTTGTGGGGCAACCAACCGAGCAACCAACCTCCATTAGCATTAGCCTAAGATTGTAAATATAATAAAAGGTAAATATGCCTATTAAATTCTAAGTTACCACTGCTGCTGCTCTTATAGTCAATGAGTAAGTTATGTAAATTAGAAACCAATAAAACAATTTTCTTTGGGGAGAGAAAAGAAAAAGAAAAAAAAAAAAAATGTTTTCTTTTAGTAGTTATCTAAGATAATAAAAGCTCTTGCATCATGTATGGGAACTTGTTAATTCTGTTTGAACATACTAAAATGACTAAACTTTAAGTCTTTATTTCTCTAGTACCGGAAGATTTCTTGCATCTTTTGATTCGGTTTTATAGTATAATCGGTATAAGATAATAAAAGAACTTCAAGTTACCTTTCAAACATTTCTTGGATTCATTTTGATTTTTTATTGATCTTTTGAAGATACTAAAAGAACTACAGGTTAGGTTTTATGCTGAGTCGTTATCTTACAGAATTATTGCATGGTATTTGGATTTTTATTAGTATGTGAACATTCTAAAAGAACATCAAGTTAAATTCATGTTATGTTTGATGTTATCTTTATGATATTGCTGTGTCTTATTTGGTTTTTCTATCAATTAAAAGTGTATTCTCAGTACCTTGAATTAACATTATGTTCATTTTGATATCTTCAAATCAAGCAGCAGTTTTGGCTTTTTATCAAAAAAAAAACAAAAACTTCGGTAGCATTTTTTTGTCGTATATAGAGGTTATCTTAAAGATTTCTAGTAGTTTTATCTTATTTTTCTGGATCATTTTCGTTTTGAGGTCCCAATATTGAGAAGAGGATCGTCAAAGAGAGTGGCAGCGGGGCTGGTGGGATTCTGGAAAGATCGAACCGATCTGAAGAAGATTTGTTTTCTGATGCAGTAACAGAGTTTGCGGATGCTGGAATCAATCCAGTCTCAGAAGAGCGGCTAGGTAACATATTTGGGTAGAGGGATCAGTCCATATGTGACCTTTCAATAGTTTCCATCATTAGGGTCCTTGTGTTCATTTAATATTTCGTACTTAAATTACATTGATACATACATGTGGTTCTAGGAACATTGCATATTGGGCTTTATCGTTTTGTTAAATGCTTTTTTTTTTTT
>LBNU01036931.1:74206-114283 GCA_014162995.1 Artemisia annua | reverse complement strand
TTTTTTTTTTTTCATTAAAGTAATTTGCTCTTATGTTACGGAGTAATTTATAAAAATATATCACTGTACAAATAACGGAAACGAAACGTGCTTAATTGCTTAGTGTGAAAGAAATAAAACAACCAGTGAAAAGTGAAAGAAATGTGTTGTTGGGGGTGGACACGTAGTACGTGACAGCTTCAGACCCACATGATGAAAAAACAGAAGAAAACATGCACGTTTTATATCGAAATAAATTATGTTGGAAATGAATTATTTCTCATATAGAGGTAATTGCAATATCAGCCCATTAATACTGACTAACCTACATTTTTATCCTTCGATTTAAAGATTTGACATTCAGCACTCTTATACTAATTATGAAACAAAGATACTGTGAAATATGATCAAAGATTTTATTTAAATCAAACAATGATACATGATCATCGAGACTTCGCCAAGTAAATGAATCAAACCATCTTGCTAGTATTTCTCCAATTCATTTTTATTCTTCTAGTGTTTGAAGTCAACATACATGATCCATTTTATACCTTGATATAAAAAGAAAACTATTAGACAATCGTCATGCTTGAAGTGATCAAGAGTAATAATCGTCGAGACAAATCGAATATTGTGATGAGAGGTAGCAACCACATTGATGATATTCCAAATTATGGGTAATGTTAGAGATAAAATAGTGATTGCGACAATGAGTTAATGTAAGAGCCAATTGCCCGAAACCAATAGGGCTATTTGCTCATATTTTATTGAAAAACATTAATGCTAGATGCAACATTTGGTCGAGTAAATAGGTTGTATTGTATGTCCCTCTGAATCATATTGTTCAAGCATGTGCTTGTTAATATAAATATAGTTGTGCGGGTCCAAGAAATGAAAATGACCATGTGAGTGAGGCTGTCGAATGTTTGAAACCAACGGAACGGTTATAATATTGTTACTAGTTAGGTTTGTCCATTTATCTACCATGAACAACTTAAAACATAATGAGACGTCGCAACTCGCAACATACCATGAACCACCATCACTCAAACAATTGATGAACGATGTGTTAGATAATAAAGGCTTATTGACCCGGCCCACTTATTTAGACCCGTTTAGCTTTTAGGGTTTAGGTCTTGTCTTTTCTATTTAATCTCGTTGTATTGTAACATTATAATTGAATCTGATCATAATACATTTTCAGTATTCCCTCTTTAATTTCTACATGGTATAAAGAGCTAGGTCGAAAATGAAAAAAAAAAAAAAAAAAAAAAAAAAAAAAAAAAAAAAAAAAAAAAAAAAAAAAGTTCGGTTGATTTTTTAGGTTTAAAGAATCAGGTTTGAAGAATCGTTTGTGTTATGGTTTATGTAATCGTTTATTTTGTTTTTAAAATAAGTTTGATTGGTTTGTTTTTGTTAGTACCAGTTGGAATAGATTGTTTATGATTGGATCTCAATATGAGAATATGAGTTAGTAGGCTCTGGTTGTTACAAAATTATGCATGAATAGGATTTTAATTGGTAGAATGAGTTAACGAGGAATATGATGGCTACAGTTTGAATTCCGATTTTGTTTAGGACCCCTTTGGTATGGGTAGGCAAGAGAGAAAAACAGACACGAAAACAAAGACAACAATCATTTCAATATTATACAACACAACAGGTTAGAGAACTAGCCAATTTATAACTTGTGTTCTTATGACTCCATTATATACGTGAGTAGCATATTTTTCTACCTCATCCTGTTTTTGATATGAACCGTCTGGTACGGGGGATTTGCTTGGGTTTAGGATTTAATAAATGCAAATCAATTGTTTGGTTGTGTTTATTTGATTTGGGTTTAGATTTGTAAGACAAATATTGTGTTCTCGAGTTATTTCATTAAAAAAAGGGGAAGGAAATGGAAGTAAAACACTTTCCTCCCATATTTGGGCGGTAATGGAAGTATAACAAATTCATTCAAATCACACTAATTTTACTTCCAGTTTACTTCCATTTTCTTTAATGAAATAACTCGAGAACACAATATGGGAGTAAACCTTTTCACTTTCCTTCCATTTTCTTTAATGAAATAACTCGAGAACTGAGGGTTGTGATAAAGATTGGTAGTATAAGGGATTTTATGACAATGTGGGCCCGGTTATTGTTTTATCCATATATATTTTTGTCCTATTCTTTTTATTTATATTATAAAATACAAAACTTTATTTTTCTTTATTTTATATTTATTTAAATAATATATAATTATATTTTAATATATAATATTTATCATTAAATATTATTTTCTTTTACATACATCAAATCCAAATCCTAAACCAAATTCAAATCCAAATACAAATCCTAATCCTAAACCTATCTACAAACCAAACGGACCCTTAGTATTTTATGGTTTTGCTCTTTAGTAGTTGTTTGGGTTATAGTCGATTTGCTGGGTATTGGTATTGGTGTTGGTGATGTTATACTCTTAACTAATCCGATCATGTCTTGAGTAGTTATGTGTAGCATCTCGACATCCACAACTTGTTTTGGTTTTACATGTGGTTCTGCATCTGGTTCCGCCTGGTTTGATCTAAATTTGTCTGTCTGCCTGAATCTGTCTGTCTGCATCTGTCTGACTGAATCTGCACGAGGTTCTGAATCTAGTTTCACATGCGGTTCTGCATCTGGTTCCGCCTGGTTTTGTATGAATCTGAATCTGAATCTGAATAGTCTGAATTTGAATCTCGTTCATCTTCGTATTTATGTTGCTCTGTGCTCTGCACCCGGTTCTTTCGGATTGCATCGGATTGAGACTCCGTCTAGCACCGAATTTACACTCTGGACACTCCGCTTTCGTTTGATTTTTTTGTTTTAGTATATTTTCTGTTTGGCAAACTCTCAATGTTTACCGGTGCATCATTGTGAGTTTGAGAGGAGATGTTAGATAATAAAGGCCTATTGGCCCGACCCACTTGTTTAGACCCGTTTAGCTTTTAGGGTTTAGGTCTTGTCTTTTCTATTTAATCTCGTTGTATTTAACATTATAATTGAATCTAATCATAATAAATTTTCAGTATTCCCTCTTTAATTTCTACATGATGAAACCCATGTAATGCGTTATGCTTTATTACATGACTATTAATAATGCAATTTTCATGAAAAAACCCTAGAATTTTGATGGACTCTGTGGAAAACTAGAAGGGGGTTGAATAGTTTACCGCTTTTTAGGTTGATTATCCTTTTAAAACTTCCGTATAATCAAAGTTATAATCTATGATATTCTTTTATTACTATTGACGATATGAGCAAAGATATTTATCAAAGATGTAAACCAAAAGATAATACGTAGTATGCAAGAATAAAGAAAGAAACGATCAAACCATGACACGAATATTTATCGTGGTTCGGCTACAAGGAACTCTATTTTCCTTGCCCTACGTCCACGCCTCGAGTATCCAACTCGAGAGCTTCTTTCACTAGTCAACAAACTCCTTCTCGGTGGAGAAACCTTTACAATCGTCGCTTACACTTTTTCCGGTACAAAGCTAGATACCGAGTTCTAACTCAAGGTAGAACCAACCTATCGTCGCCCAATTTCCTTTACCGACACTAGGCTAGATGTCGAGTTCTTTACACGGGTACAACCACTCCCATCGTCGCTTACAATTTTACCGACACTAAGCTAGATGTCGAGTTCTTTACCAAGGGTACAACCACTCCCTATACACTATGTATTTTGAGGCCTAAAATACAAACCGGTCACTTCCACACATAATACAACTAACGTATAAACTCCCGAAGTCTATACACAACAAAGATAACAAGTCTTGTAACGTTGAGTTGAATACTTGTAACTTCTCGAATGACTTTGTGAACTCCTTGCTACATAAGAGAATAACACAAGTCAAATGTTACTGAGTTAGATGAGAGGATATATGAATATTATAGCCTAAAGTGATGAGGGATTTCTTGCAAGTTGGTTGGTATTTATAGATAACCAAATGTCAGTTCTGGCGGAAACGACGGCACCCTCACAAGGGTTCCGCCCGTGTACCCCCAGGGTTCCGCCAGGACTGACATGTCCAAACTTGCACACAAAGTAAATCCCTCCAAGACAAACAAGGTCACATCAATATATATCATGCATTGACTCAATGAAGGATATTTCCAAGGTTGTGTAAGAACAAAGAAGGTCAAACACATAAACTTACTATAAGTGCACATTGATGAGATGTGACACTTTCTTATTAAGGAATTAAATACTAAGTTATAACACACACAATGTCACATCAACTTATGCATTGACTCAATGTGGAATACTTCCAAAAGTGTGTAGGAACCAAAGATGGTCAAACACATAAACTTTCTATTAATGTGATGTGACACTTTCTTTTTAAAGAAACAAAAACTATGTTTATGTTTAAAAAGAAATGTTAAGTCTAGTTTATACAAGACTTAAAACTAAAGTGATGAATTACTTATAAGCTAAAGTTTGTACTTTGTCATTAACAAAACTTAGCAAAGATCGTAAAATATAAATAACGTTTTTAGGCGATATTTGTATTAACAATCTCCCCCTTTTTGTTGATGACAAAATGTAAACTTTATTTATAAGTGAGTCACTACGTTTAGTGCTAAGTCTTATAAATTTTAAAACTTGTTTTACTAAAGTACTAAAAAGAAGTGAAAAATGTTAAAAATGAAAACAAGTTAAACTTCTCCCCCTTTTTGTCGAAACAAAAAGAAGAGTAGCGTAGCGGAACTTTATACACGTGCTCCCCCTTGGACAAAACTCCCCCTAATAGGAGTGCCAAGATAGGAGACATGGATTTTGAACCTACAAAGAAAAAAAGGTTAGTTGCAATTCACATGCTCCCCCTTGAACATTACTCCCCTAACTCGGAGTATCAAGGATGAAGGCATGGATTATGAACCTACAAAAGAGAGGTTAGTGGCCACACAAAACAAGTATAGAACATGTTGTGAAGCGTAATGATGCAACTCTCATACTCCCCCTTGAATGTTACTCCCCTAACTCGGAGTATCAAGGAAGGCAGTCATGAGTTATTTTCCTACAAAAGAAAGTTAGTGTAGGAAATACAAGATATACATTTAACCAAAACAAGGTATAGTACAAACACAATACTTCATTGGTCACCAAACAAAGCATATCTTATAGTAGAATGAAATCCATTTCACGTAAAATTTGACTACAAAAGTCAAAGACAAGAAATGATGTGTTTAATCATCCTATTTCTAAAAAATAAAAGACAAATGAAAAAGAACAAAGAAAATAAAATCCTACATCTTTTAAAAAGGAAAACATCACTTTCCTTAATGAGAAACATTTTCCAAAAACAAGGGTAAGGTTGTTTGGTGGAGGAAAACGTTTGTTTTAGGATGTAGCGGGTTTGGTTTTGGTGGTGGGTGAAGAGAAGCTCTCTTGGTTTGTTGGTTTGTGATTTTGGAGGTCCAAAGAAAGGAAATTCTAGACTTGTGGTGGTTGACACAAGGATTCTAGACGGTCCAAAATGTGGTTTAAGATAAACCTCATTTCGTAGGTTAACTCCTCGATTTCCGTTCGACATCTTTCGGTGATGTGAGCGGTTCTCTCACAATTTCCGCAATCATGTCGGGGTCGTGGAAATGGGATTTCATTTGTGCTCGATGGAGCAAAGGTGGATGGTTGAGGGGTGTTTTGGTTTCCTATACTTGTTGACTCAAGATTTAGGAAAGACTCTTGTGGTGGTTGTTGTTGTTGGGTGTAATGACGAAGGCTTGGTTCTTCATCAATAGGGTCATGGATGAATTTGTAAACGGGATGGAATACAAATGATTGTGGGTATGAGTGACCTTGATCTTGTGGAAAAATTGAGGGTCTAGCATAACGGTAAGCTAAACCTTCGATCAAGGATGGGTGATGAGGTCCATCTTCCAAAGACTCCTTTGGTTTAAGTCTAGGTAGATGAGGTATTCCATCTTGGGTAAGTGTGTCAAAACGTGACAACGATGGAGGGTTTGACTCATTTGGTGAAAAGTTTTCTAAGGTTTCCAAATAGGGTAATGGTGATGTTGGAGGTGTTTGAAAACGTTCCATCGGTGATCTAGGTGATGGAGGTTGAGTTTGTTGAAGAGGTGATGTTAAATCACTTGGTTGTGAAGTGGGTATGTTTTCATTCCCATGTTCGGGAGAAAATGGTGGAGTTGCAAGATTTAGTAAATCTTGAAAGGTGGTTATGTTGGTGTTCCAAGGTGTTGGTGTTGTGATGTTGAAATAATCTTGGATGGGTGCGGAAATATCAAATGATGACTCACTTGACGATGATGAGGTTGATTTGGTGGTTTTGGTTAAGCAACAAGGTTTTACACTAATCCTAGTGTGTTTTCTTGATGTTTCGGATGAGGTGTTGGACTTAGTCATCTCAATTCTTTGGTTAGTTTGAGTTTTGAGATTGGGTGAAGAAATGGTTTTGGTGTGAGTCTTGGGTTTGTTCAAAGATGATCACATTTATAGGATAAACATGTCATGAGATGGGTGTTTGGATTTGATGTTCAACCATATAAAGATGGAGGTTTGTAATGATTTGGAGTTTGACCAAAGGCTTGTCAAATCATTGGAAGTTAATCCAATGGAGTTGGGTTGAGTGAAAGATCACCATAAGCACTCAATGCTATGAGTTTATGGAAGATGTTTTGGTTTGGGGTGTTGCAAAGGTTTGAAGGATCCTTTGTGAGGGTTCCTTGGGTTGTTTGGTTTTTGAATTTGAATTTTGGCGGGAAGTGGCTTCCAAATGGTTCTAATGGGTGAAAATGGTTTGGATGTGTTTGATGAAGTGTTAGGAAGATAGTTTCTCACTAAAGGAAAGCTTTGGATGTAATATGATTTGTGGAATTATGAAAAACAAGACCATTTTTCTGTAGTGACTGGCGGAACCCTTGGGATACAAGGGCGGAACCCATTCGAGGGTGCCGCCGTTTCCGTAGGGTGAAAACTGGGTTTACCCAGAAAATACACTGGCGGAACCCTGGTGAAGGTGCCGCCAGTTCCGCCAAGCCTAAAAAATGAGGCAGTCCACCGTTTTGACCCGTAAGACGATTTTCAAATTTTTCGAATACTCTTGAAATTAAAAATATAATGTATAGCGGGTTAAGAAATACAAAAATTTTACGTCAAGACACTCGTCTTATTGGACTTAGATCGGGGGCTAGCGAACATTTCCATATTTAGTAATAATAACATAAACATGAAAATTCAACAAACACATATCATCATTTAACGCAAATAATGAGACATGAACATAGTCAAACTCAAGTAAAAATGCATACAAGCAAATAACAATGAAGTTTAACAAGAAACACAAAGTTCAACGTCTATAACGTTCTAAAAACAACTTGTGCCAAACACTCCTCAAGCTTTGTCACACAAACTATCCAACTTNTACTAATGACGATATGAGCAAAGATATTTATCAAAGATGTAAACCAAAAGATAATACGTAGTATGCAAGAATAAAGAAAGAAACGATCAAACCATGACACGAATATTTATCGTGGTTCGGCTACAAGGAACTCTATTTTCCTTGCCCTACGTCCACGCCTCGAGTATCCAACTCGAGAGCTTCTTTCACTAGTCAACAAACTCCTTCTCGTTGGAGAAACCTTTACAATCGTCGCTTACACTTTTTCCGGTATAAAGCTAGATACCGAGTTCTAACTCAAGGTAGAACCAACCTATCGTCGCCCAATTTCCTTTACTGACACTAGGCTAGATGTCGAGTTCTTTACACGGGTACAACCACTCTCATCGTCGCTTACAATTTTACCGACACTAAGCTAGATGTCGATTTCTTTACCAAGGGTACAACCACTCCCTATACACTATGTATTTTGAGGCCTAAAATACAAACCGTTCACTTCTACACATAATACAACTAACGTATAAACTCCCGAAGTCTATACACAACAAAGATAACAAGTCTTGCAACGTTGAGTTGAATACTTGTAACTTCTCGAATGACTTTGTGAACTCCTTGCTACATAAGAGAATAACACAAGTCAAATGTTACTGAGTTAGATGAGAGGATATATGAATAATATAGCCTAAAGTGATGAGGGATTTCTTGCAAGTTGGTTGGTATTTATAGATAACCAAATGTCAGTTCTGGCGGAAACGACGGCACCCTCACAAGGGTTCCGCCCGTATACCCCCAGGGTTCCGCCAGGACTGACATGTCCAAACTTGCACACAAAGTAAATCCCTCCAAGACAAACAAGGTCACATCAATATATATCATGCATTGACTCAATGAAGGATACTTCCAAGGTTGTGTAAGAACAAAGAAGGTCAAACACACAAACTTACTATAAGTGCACATTGATGAGATGTGACACTTTCTTATTAAGGAAGTAAATACTAAGTTATGACACACACAATGTCACATCAACTTATGCATTGACTCAATGTGGAATACTTCCAAAAGTGTGTAGGAACCAAAGATGGTCAAACACATAAACTTTCTATTAATGTGATGTGACACTTTCTTTTTAAAGAAACAAAAACTATGTTTATGTTTAAAAAGAAATGTTAAGTCTAGTTTATACAAGACTTAAAACTAAAGTGATGAATTACTTATAGGCTAAAGTTTGTACTTTGTCATTAACAAAACTTAGCAAAGATCGTAAAATATAGATAACGTTTTTAGGCGATATTTGTATTAACAGACTCTAAAAACACAACCTAGCTTAGCCAACATCTATGTGTCAATCTTGATGCCTTGTCACAACACCATGTTCGGCGAACGTTTATGAAAACTTTTGTAGGCACAAAGAACATGCCGTAAATAAATCAAACCGTCATCTCAACGGCCACCTCGCATCTAAATTAGCCAGATTTCAGTATATAGTCATAGATCCACAAGCATGGCTATTGTCAATGTTGTCGTGAAACTTATCACAAAATGCATTTATTTTATTTTTATTTTTTTTAATTTTTGGGTAAAGGACAAAAATGAATTTAAGAAATAGTTGAGAGGTGATTCATGTAAATAAAAAGAGGAGTGTGAATTAGGAAATATCAAGGAAATAAAGATCGAAAGCTTTTACTTTTCGAGTAGAGTCTCAAGTCGCAACTATGTTTTGTCCCCTCAGATAAAATCAACAATCACGTGCTATTATATTGCACGTCGTTTTTAGCAAAACAGACACATACTAGTGTGGAACAACGAGTCCAAAAGTAAAAAAAAGAAAAAGACTTTGACTAATACTACTCGTCCATCCAAATTACATTATTTTCACGTTTTATCATGTGATAAATTAAAAATAATCAATGAGACAATGACCTTTCAATATCATTTCTTATCCTATAATTTATCTACTCTTTTTATCTTAAATTACATATTTATGGAGGAATGCTAGTCTCACTCAAAATTTACAAAAGAATTCCCACATGTATACGTGTCATTCAAATATTGAAAGTGAAAGTAAGAAAGAGAAAATACAATTTAATTTGATTGGTGCACCTCATTTGCCACATGTGCATGTGAAAATTTTTTTGTAAAATTTGTGTGAGTCTAGGATTTCTCATATTTATGATGGTTAACTATATCAAATCTTTTTGTATAAGTTTTTGGATTTTGTGAATCAGACTTACGTTAAACATAAATGTACTCTCTAAAAACTCATTAACCTTGATCTCTTGTGATTGTATAACCACAATAAATAAACAAAATTTGTGGAAATTGCGTTGAGATCTTAATAACCTAGTTTTTACTGTATATAAATTAAAACGCGGGAATACTTTTAGTGACGGAATAAGTGAATATCATTATGTGGATTGAGTTGTGAAATGGAGCTCAAATAAAAACAAAACTAAATTATCACGTGTTATTCCTAAAGACAAGTACCACAAAAGAGGAAAGATTCTTTGGTTCAAACTGTGAAACATTTGGCAATGAAGTGTTTTTGTGTTAAAGTGTTTGGTATCTAAGAATAGGAATAAAACTGATAAGTAGTCTTTCGGTTTGTAGGCACCAGGTATAATATTAGTTGGCGGACAATATTTGATTCATTTCAGTACGTTGAATATTATTTTTAGAGCCTTGATAAAGGGACCTAATATAGGGACCTAATCATGGACCTAATGCTTAAAATACTTGTACAGTGCATGCACTGTACAAGTATTTTAAGCATTAGGTCCATGATTAGGTCCCTTTATTAGGCCTATCAAACATTTTCCTTATTTTTATGTATAGAGTTTTGGTTAAGTCTATCAACATTGCTGGTTATCAACGTAATCATCACAAAACTATGTTTCCACTCTCCTCCTTTCAGTCACGTGCATAACGAGAGTTTGATTCCACTTCTAAATCAGGGGTAATTTAAAACGTGTTTGTATTGAGCAAGACTTTAAAAGTGGTGTTTCCACCATTGACATGCATGTGAAAAAGTACATAGTGGAATATGACAAAGACCACGTGAAAAAGATAGTACCGTTGGTTAAATTTTAGGATATTTCGCTTTCCTATGATTGAAATTACAAAAGTAAAGGTCTATGGCAATTATAAATATTGTGATCACATCTTGCTATATTAGTGACATATCAGTTTTCTCTTTCTAATATTATACTCAATCACAATTTGCTAATAAGGTGACCACACCACAACAAAAAAAACATACACCACAAAAACTAATTAAAAAAACACATACATACAAAACATTTGAATGTTTCGTTTGGCTGACAAACCGATTAAATGAAAAGGTTAGGGGGTCAACCGATTGCCTAAGGTTGAGCTAGTGGGTATAATGCGGTCATGAACTCGGTTGTGGGGCAACCAACCGAGCAACCAACCTCCATTAGCATTAGCCTAAGATTGTAAATATAATAAAAGGTAAATATGCCTATTAAATTCTAAGTATATAACTTGCTAGGGTTTTCAAGCAACAAATGAGTAGCGTTTTATTGCACAAAGTTTGCCAACAAACAATTATAGTTTGTAATTTTTTTAAAACTATACACGAAAATGCTAATTATAATAGCTTTTAGAATTTAAACGAAGCTAACGTTTACACTTAATAATTATAGATACATAATAATATTACCAGACACTTTTAGAAAAGAAAAATAAATTAGTACTGCTTAAATGAGCACGGGTTCGGAACTGGTAAGAACCGGAACCGAAACCAACATATCCAGGAACCGAAATTCGAGAAAAGTTGGAATCGGGAACCGACCAAAAGGTTATTTTCGGTTCTGGTTCAGTTCTCAGTTCACATTCCAGTTCTTCGGGTATACCCACGTAGGAACTGCCATTTGAAAAAATTCTTCATATAGTTGTTGTAACAACATAAAAACTGCCTAAAAACTTGAACTTTTTTATATTTTTCAACCATTTAAGTTTAAAACAACAATTGTTAATAATTAATACGTAAACAAAAATAAACAATCATTCAATGGTTCGAAATTGTTCAAATGTAGCAAAAAAATAATGCAAAACATTCTGAAAAACTAGGGTCTAGTGTTTTTGATAAAGAATCTCGAATGAACATAGAACATGGGGGAGGGGACGTTTTGCTAGGATCTAGGGAAAGAAAGTCTCAAAGTTGTCGATTAAAATTTTATATTTCTTAAATTTGATGGATATTCGGCTCCGGAGGGAACTAGTGAATCCGATTAAAGGATTCCAGATCCGAAAATTCACAAAAGTATAGAAGCGGAACCAGTGGATCTGGATCGATTTAGTTCTTGGCTGGAGTTGTTCGGTTCTCGATTCCGGCTCAGTTCTTTGATCCTTTTGCTCATTCCTATTGCTTTCTCGTGTTTCTAGTTTATCCAAATATACCCTGGAAACTGTTGTTGTTAGTTGCTTATAATCCTAGCGACATGTTATCCAAGGGTGTTTAGATTTAAGTATGAAATTTCATTATTGTTAAAAAGAAGTTAGAATAAGAAATAACTATCCTTAAAAGAGTCCTTAATTAAATGAAATCAAATTCAATATTCCAATTGTAACAACAAAGAGATGTGAGATCAACATAGGTCATAAGTTCTCTGGATATGAATTGGTTAAAACCTTGTCATTCATTTGTTCATTAAAACAAAAAACCTCACTGTTCACATTTTTTGTGAAAATAAAATATTTCGCAAATGGTAAATTTTTAATTGACAAAAAATACACCATCACGAAGAGATTTTTTTTTCTTTCTCTCTCTTAAATCTTTGAGTAGATGGGTACTTCGATAGACTTTCTACAAACTCGCTCTTTTCGAGTATTTTTAATGTTGAAATTTACGTCATGACAAGTCACATGTGATTTGTAAAAAGGGATAGATTGGCTACAATTTTTGTAGCCAATTAGCTACAATCATCCAGAAATAAGTCAGGGACCCACAAAATGATTCAAAACCCACAATTTATAGCACAAATTGTAGAGAATTTGCTACAATTCAATTGTAGCTAATATATTCCCTTCGTAAAATCATATGTGATTTGTTATTTTAAATCTAAGTGTGATTTCACAATTCATGTTATTTTTAAAATCGCACGAGATTTCATAAATCACATGTGATTTTTAAAATAACATATCAACTGTGTTTTTTTAGAATACAACATACTATTAAAAAAGAAACAAACCACAAAATCCACAAAGTCAAATGAATAAAAGAGAGACAAAAACCTCACATGATAGAAGACACAACACGCAAAAGAAAAAGAGATATAGAAAGAACAATAGAAGCTTGAAGGAGCCAACACCAAACAAGATGTCTTGACAGAGAACCCTCTAGCACACCTTCAAATCACCACTGCCTGAATCACAACCAACCAGATTGCAGATACAAAGTGATAGCTCACAGAGGTGCCAGACCACCTGAAACTATTCAAATGATCAACTCGGAGGACAATTACGTGAGATCGGATTGTGTACTGATTGTTCCCAGACTAGACCATGTTTGTTTGATCTTCAAATGGCCCACTCGAAACATTTTAGCAAAACTTCTTGAGAATATTTTTTACTGTTGAAACCGTATTACCAAAATCTGACAGTTTCAATTTTTTGCATATATGATACCCAGTGGCCAGTGCTCTAAACAACTACCTGCCACGCCAGTTTACAAATTTTACAAATCACATGTGATTTCTCAAGGTATAAATTTTAACATTTACAAAAAGAAAACTCTAAAAAATGTTTGTCAAAAGTATATAGAAGTGTCCTTCTATAAAAATATGCATTAATTCTCGTTGCGATGGTAAGATTCATTTCGCGCAACGATTAACGATTTGTGAGATATTTAAAGTTCAAAAAGAAGGATGAAAGTTATTATTTTAGTTTGATAAAAAAAAATGAATAGTCATGATTTGTCTATTTATAGGGTGTTTGACATGTATATGGGAATGACTATTGATATGGGTATGGAATGTGTTTGTAAACCCACCACCATAGATGGGTATGGGAAATGACCATTTTTATGGGTTTCATACCCATTTTCAAAAACCAACCCCATAAACTAAACAACTCCGTTGGGAATGAAAGCATTCTTTCATTCTCATACCTTCAAACTAAACGGCCCTTAATATTTATAGAATTTATAATATATGTTGAACTTTTTGTACAAAAAATAAGTACAATAACTTTTCGTTCTCAAGGTGTCGTGAAAAAGACTTTCGTGAAAAAGACTTTAAAGGGACCTATTTATTGTATGAAATTAACCGTGTGATAGAAGTTGGAGGTGCTTTGGGTTACGACGCAAGGGGATGCCGGAAAACGTTAAAAAAATGTTAAACTAGCAAGGTGTATCAATGTTTAATCGATGAATCTCCTATCCATCAATATTGTGGTTTTAAGAAACGGAGGAAACGGATATGGGTTAGAGATCTCTATTTCAAACATAATATTAATTTTCTCGATGTGCAAGAGTCTAAAATGGCAAGGTTAGAATTATTTCATTAAGGTCTATGTGGGGTAATTATTCTTTCGATTAAGCTTGTAGAATGGCAAGGGGGTTGTCGGGAGGCATTATTTCCATGTGGAATCCGGTGCTGTTTACTAAAGAGAACATCTTGTGCAATGATAACTATGTCATAGTTCAAGGTAAATGGCTTAACATAACTCATTCGTACTTTATGGTTAACATTTATGGTCCCCAAGATCCGGCTGCTAAAGCCACAATGTAAAGTAGTTTGTTATCCTTTGTTCAACATCATCAGGGTCGGTGTGTTTTGTTTGGGGATTTAAATGAAAAAGATCAGGACAAAGATGAGTAAGTTGGATCGGCTTCTTATATTGGAAGAGGTTTTGGATGACAATCATGATCTAAAGGCTACTGTTTTAGCAGACTATGGTCTAACCATAGTCATATCTTACTTCATACCCTCAAAACGGATTATGGCCCGATCCCGTTTAAAATTTTCAAATCTGGATTCCAAAGGAAAGATATAGACATGGTGGTCAATAAAGCGTTTGTAGAAGCAACAGCTTCCAATGTAAATTTACATGACAAACTTAAATAATCAAGTATAGGCTAAAAGTTTGGAATTCCGAGTCTAAGAAAAAGGAAGTGAATCGCAAACAGAAGGCCATAGCTTTATTGCAAGATATTGATCATAAAATTGACTCATCTATGGTATCTAACTCGAAGAAAGAGACAAGGTTACAACTTCTTCATGAAATTCATAGTATTGATCATATTGAGTCTATTAAGTTATTTCAGAAAGCTCGCATCAAATAGGATATTGAAGGTGACGAGAACACAAAGTTCTTCCACGCTCTAATTAATCAATATAGGAGGAGACAAGTCATTCAGGGGATTATGGTTGATGGCTCGTGGGTCTCTAATCCGGTGCAAGTGAAAGAGGCGTTTACAAAGACAAGTTCCAAAGGCATGTTCCCCAAGTCAATTGTACAAATCATTATTCTTTTCCGAAGCTTTATGAGGCCGAAAGCATCAATCTAGAAAGACCAGTAACTAGCGATGAAATAAAAAATGCCGTGTGGGATTTTGGGAGCGACAAAGGTCCGAACCCTAATGGCTTTTCATTTCAATTCTTGAAACGGTACTAGGACTTATTCAAGGATGATATAGAGTCGTTTGCTTTTGATTTTTTTGCTACTGCTCGTTTACCTCTAGGCACCAACTCTTCATTCATTACTCTTATCCCAAAGGTAAACAACCCTATGTTTATCAAAGATTATTGTCCGATCTCTCTCATTGGTTTGCAATACAAAATTATTGAAAAAACTTTGGCTAATCGGTTAGATTCGGTTGTGAGTTCCTTGCTTAGTAAGGAATAATCGGTGTTTATTGCGGGTCGTCAAATCCTAGATGGTCCTTTGATGCTAAGCGAGATCATGGATTGGTACAAGCAACGTAAAAAGAAGATGATGATTTTTAAAGTCGATTTCGAAAAGGCGTTTGACTCGGTGAATTGGAAGTACTTAGACTACATTCTTAGCCAGTTCCGGTTTAGAGAAATGGAGAAGTTGGATCAAAGAGTGTTTACGTTCTACTCGAACATCCATTATTGTAAATAAAATTCCTACTTCGGAATTCTCCATAAAGAGGGGTTTACGCCAAGGTGATCCATTGTCTCCATTTCTTTTTATTCTTATCATGAAGGGTCTTCACATAGCAATTAAAGATGCGACTCAATCAAAACTGATTAAAAGAGTTACGGTTGGGAATCCAGGTATGTGTTTGTCTCACTTTTTTTGCTGATGATGTTGTGCCAGTTACATAATGGAATCAAGTAGACATGGATAACATCATTTGATTATTCAATATGTTTTATTTGGCTTCTGGTCTACGTATCGACATCCATAAATCAAACAATTATGGAATTGGAGTTTCAAATATCGATATAGAGGACATGGCTCGGTCTACTGGATGTACAACGGGCTCTTTACCTTTTACATCTCGGTCTTCTTATTGGTTCGAGTACGAAACAGTTGGCAAGTTTGATTGATAAGTTCGAATCTAGATTATCAAGATGGAAGGCAAAACTTCTCTCCATCTATAGTAGATCGACATTGGTAAAGACGATATTGGGAGGTGTTGGTATTTACTATATGTCGATTTTTAAAGTTCCAGAAACCATCCTTTCTACTCTTGAACGTCTTCATTCCAAGTTCTTTTGGGGTGCTGAACTAGATAGCAACAAGATTATAATGATTAAATGGGAGAATGCTTTGGCTTCATTCGAAAAAAGGGGGTTAGACGTTGGCAGTTTAAAAGCTTTTAAGCTTGCTCTTATTCAAAAATGGTGTTGGCGTTTAGTATCCAATCAAAATCTTTTATGGGTTCAAGTCATCAGGGCCATTCATGGGGAGGATGTAGGCCTTTATCATCTCGTCTGCAAATCTAAAGGGTGTGGGCTAATATTATTGACTCTATCAACAATCTTCACTCTAAAAGCATTATTCCATTAAATACTTTAAGTTACAAAGTTGGTTGTGGTTCTCAAGTGAGATTCTGGATTGATAACTGGATCGGTGACTCACCTTTTTTTCATAGATATTACAGGCTTTGTTGTTTAAAGGCGCACCTTAATTGTACCATTAGTGATCGGTTCTCAAGTGGTGAGTGGGCTTGGCATTGGACGCGTCCAATTACTTCTGGCAGATGTCTCGACATGCTAGAAGCTTTGAATGATGAATTTCAGTCGCTTTCACTTTTTACAGATAGAGAAGTCATCCGTTGGGGTCTCACGAATGATGGCTCTTTCACTGTTTGTGCTACAAGAAAACACATTGACGATGTTATTCTCCCGACGCTCTGTGTGGCAACTAGTTGGTTTAACATTCTTCCTCGAAAGGTTAATATTTTCATTTGGAGGATGAGATTGGATAGGCTCCCTCGTCGTCTGAATCTTTAAAGACGCGGGTTGGATATTCATTCTATTGATTGTCCGGTTTGTAGCAACGGTAGGGAGACCAATGATCATAATTTCTATCGTGTGATGCCGCGTCAAATATATGGAATTTGATTCGCGTTTGGATTGAATTGAATATCCCATCATTACACTCCCACTCGGATTGGGAGTCTTGGTTTGACAACATCCGGGTTTCTAACGATGTCAAGAAGCGCATTCAAGTGATATCTGCATCCACTTGGTGGCTTATTTGGAAGTATCAAAAGTCGATCACATTCAAGTCTCAACGCATGAGGAAATGTGATTTAGTTGTTAATATTCGTTTTTGTTCTTTTTCTTGGTTAAATAATAGAGATTTTGGTCATTTAGTTTGGCTGGATTGGCTTAAAAATCAATGTAATTTTATGCTAGCTCCTTGCTAATCTCTTTCAATATGGATTGGCTTAAAAATCAATGTAATTTTATGCTAGCTCCTTGCTAATCTCTTTCAATATGTCTTTGCCGTTCCCAAAAANACCATAGACCGAGACCGGACCGAATGTGGTCGGTCCGGTCTCGGTCCGGTCGGTCTTCGGTCGGTCCGGTCCAATTAGGCAAGATTTGGCAAGTTTTTTCGGGTTTTTGGTCGGTCCGGACCGGACCGACCGGACCGAGGACCGAATTAGCCAAAAAGCTTAGACCGAGGACCGGACCGAATGTGGTCGGTCCGGTCCGGTCAGTTTCGTCGGTCGGTCCGGTCCATCCGGTCCGTTTGCTCAGCCCTAATTAAACATACAGCTAAAAGTAGTTTTGTAATTTCTATAGCATGCAATACCACACGTACGACATAAGATTTCTATATTGATTTCTTGCACTATTAAATTTATAAACTCTATAATTTTAGTAAATACGATCTTAATATATAAGATCCATTTCATTAACGTATTGAATGTCTTAATCGTTAGTTGAGAAGATCGTATGTACAAGGACTATAAAACATCCATCGTTTTATGCATGGATTGAATTTTCTTAATTATAAATTTCAAGTTGACGATTAAATGTTTTTACACTGCCATGAAGACCACACTGTGTACTGAAAGTCTGCCAGCATTACTTGCATCCTCGCGTACGTGGAAAACTTATGGTCACCTTTCGTCATATACTTCTTTTTTTCAGATACATGTTCACACGTTGCAAAATGTGAACTATGTCTAAAGAATGAATTGTTGACATTTTAATTTTGATAGAGTACTTAATTAGGTATTATGCTAAAAGAAACGAAAATGATATAGACATACATGTATTTCTATTCAGATTAATCATAGTTTCTTTTTGTGATTGTTTACAACTGTTTTTCTGGCTAGTGATGTTTAAATTTAGACATTTTCCCTTTTGGTCAGCCTTGAGTGTCACTTGATCAACTCAATCCGTTAGCTTCTCAACTAACGATTTCAGCTTACCAAACTTGGGTATAATTCGGAAACAAAACCATCCTTGCCTTTGTTGGCTTCTGGCATCGTAAGTATTGTGTTTGCTACTTTCTCATGATTGCTTCTCAAAGTAACTAAGTAAGCCAATTCAATTAACTCATTATCAAGCTGAAAATAAGTTAAGTAATATTAACCATAAACTCCATGAATACCGATTACATCAAAGCCAGCGTACTAGACTAAAATACATAAGACGTCAACACCTTAACGTAATGAAAAGAACCACTTTAAGACACGACTAACATTCAATGAAACAAAATGAAAAGTCACACCAATAACATTATATAATACTAAAATAACCTCATGTGAACAAAGAACCACTTAAGAACTAGACAAAAGGCAAAGTGGTAGAGGGGTGATCTAGACTACTACTTTAAGATTTGTGAGTTCTCAACTTCAACTCTTGTTAGGCATAAATAATCCTAAAGTGACTACATCAATCTCATGAAAAATAAGAGTTTTACCCGTTTTAAGTTTGTGTAACGGTGAATTCAAACCTCATTATTAGTCGGCCAAAAGTTTGAAAACCATAATTAACAAGAAAAAGAGTCAAAGTTGTCTCGTCTAACTCTGAAGTTAAAGCACCTATGGTGATAAACCAAAAATATAAGCTTTTGTGAAGTTATTTAACTTTGTGTTAACAAGTGTGTATAATCCTATAAAAAAAATTGTTTGTGCGTTAGGGTAAATAATTTCATTGAAATCCATGATAAGGTAGACTTAGGATGAAATGAGAAAAAATCTTAAAATGAGAAGAATGAGAAATAACTATAACTACACATTAGAGATGCATCGATTTGAATTAAATGCATTCATAATCTTTTAGATGTATCGAAATATATTTTCTAACTAAAAATTAGATGCATATACATATATTAGATGCATTTTAGTAAGTTAGGCAAATCATATGTATTTTTCATTTTTTACGGGTCAAATTTGTTTCAACTACTACTTTGCATAGTTTTCACTTCAAAATCACTTTCGAAACTAATTGAAATGAATCTAAATGAATAGACATGTATCTAATTCAAGTCGACGCATCTCAAATATGTGGTTATAGTTATTTCTTATCATTTTCATTATAAGTTTTCTTCTCACTGAATCCCTACCCTGATAAAGTACCCGTATCGAGAACATGTAAAATAATAAATTAAATCCTTCAACAGATATCAATTGGATTAATAGCAAAGCTCAATTTTATCAAGTAAGAAAAATAAAGTTATCCTATTAGCTAATAAAAAGTTAAAACCGAAACAATTTAATCAAGCTAATTTAAATTTCATCCAGCAAAAAAATATGTATAAAAACACATGTGTCGATATTGTAAAAAAAAAAAACTAATAGAAAAAAAGGGTAATCAAATAATCTAACAATTTAATAAAACTTTATAAATGTAGTTGTAAATGAGATTCACTTAAGTAAAATTATCAGTTTTCATATTTTTTAATAACTTTATAAATTTAATAAATACTCTTTTGACTTTATATATTTTTTATAAAAAACCAGCAAATGGGTTGTTGTTATTTATAAATATTATTATCATTATAAATTAAATTAATGTATATACACGAAATTATAAATATAAAAATGAAATAACGAGTAAATGTGATATACGAGATTGTACATATACAAACAACTTATGTCATTCCTCTTTATGAGATTAATTAAAGATGTCCGGACATGGGCGAAGATACAAAGGGGGCACAAGGGGCAGGTTCCCCCCTAGCGAAAAAAAAATATAGTGTAAAATTTTAAAATATTTGGCTTTTTTCGTAATTTGTTCCCCTTATGTTCCAATTTATTGCGTAGTTTCTAAAATTTATCAAAGTGTGCCCTCTTGACACAAAATTTCTGGCTCCGCCCATGGTCTGGAAAAGTATTCTTTTTACTATCCACGTTAAATAACGACCTATATTATTCCTCTTTATAAGTTTAACCCGTGCGTACACTTGTATAAACGTTAAATACGATAAAATTTATTATTAACATGAATATAAATATCAAAATGAAGACAACGCCCCAGGGGTTATTGTGAGTTGAAAATAAATAACGATATTGTACATATAGCGACGACTCATGTAATACTCTTTAAAGCTTACATAAGGATATCTGGAAAAAAAAAAATAGTTTTTCAAGGGTCATTACGTGCTATTAAAAACGTATAATGTCTAAAACACGATATCAATAGTTAAATTCAAACACTATCTACCTCAACAACATGCCAATTCAACAATGTTAAATCCTTCGTCCAACAAAAAAATTATACAAAATAGATATTAATAAATAATAAAAAAATTATGAAAAAACTCACGCGTGCACAAGTATTGTAACTATATAAGTATAAAAGATTTCACGTAATGTTATAGAAAATCTTAATTAGCAACTCTGTGTATGCACTCAAATAAAATTTACTATGCCAATATTGAAATTTACATTCTTTCCAATTTTGTTATCAAAATTAGATTATATACAATTTGTATGTATAAAAAATTAAAATTTAGATATATTGTGATTTATATTAAAACAAATTAAATAAGATTTATGTCAAACCTTCATATGTCCACGAAGGTACATAATTAGAAGGGATAATTCTAAAAATGACCAAGTTAACCAATCGATAGAATTTTTGACTTTGGATTTGAAAATTCTTATACTGGCCAGTTGACCAACGGCTCACTTAACCATGGGACGTCAAGTGTCGAAATTTTGGGCAACGCCTCCTTTTTTGGGCAACTTGGGACACTTGGCATCCCATGGGCGGCAACATGTGTTTTTGGCAACTGGGTGTACGGCCAGTATAAGAATTTTCAAATCGAAGGTCAAAAATCCTAATCAATTAGGCAACTTGATCATTTTTAGAATTATCCGTAATTAGAATCTATATAAAATATCAACCAAATGAAATTATTGCAAGATTTGGAAACAACAATGTTTGATTAATCATGCAAAAAATTGAAGTCTTCATTTCGAGATAAGACTCATAAACTGAATGATAAAACTTTAATATTAATATTATTAGTTTTAAGTAATGACTATATACAAAACAATTACTCTTTTTGTCCAAAATTAATAATTCACGTTTTCTTAAGATGCTATAATTTAATTGTATATTAATAAAAATAGATAAGATTGTTTGATCGAGTTTGTAATATTACTTTTGTTTGAAGTTATAATTCCAAACTTTAAACAAAGCAGTAAATAATTAGTTGAAGGTAAAACTGTCATTCTGTCGAATAATAATGCTAAAAGAGATAAAACAATAATAATTATATTTTTTTTTATTATTTTATTATTAATATTATGTCGGAAAATAATTATTTTGAGACGGAGTAAGTATCAGACTAGTCGTAGTATTATTTTATTCTTTTCAATAAAGTATCTCCCCACCTTTGCCAGCAAAAATCATATAAATAGACTACATGTGACTTGGAGAATATGTAAACCCTACAATAATAGCATTACAAAAACAACCTTTTTCTCCCAAAATCTCTCAATCACCATTTCAAATTCTGCAACAAGATTCCATGGAAGACATTGGTGATGATTACAAGCACTATTGGGAAACCAATATGTTTCTCCAAAACGAAGAATTCGATAGGTAATACTTACTAATTCATAACCATGTTTAGTATCTTACAACCGAGTTTGAGCTGACTACTGAAAACACTACTGTTATATTTTATCTCACACATAACTCATCAGAGTCATGCTGAGTTTTGTGTGAGACATCTGTATGACTATATAATATACATGAACTGATAGTTTCTTATGCAATTTTTGACATATAGTTGGGGAGGATTAGATGAAACATTTTCGGGCTACTATGACTCGAGCTCGCCCGATGGACCGCAGTCATCGGCTGCCTCGAAAAACATTGTGTCCGAACGGAATAGGAGGAAGAAGCTCAATGATAGGCTGTTTGCACTTAGAGCTGTGGTCCCCAACATTAGTAAGGTGTGGACCTTCATACTCGTTAAATCTTAAAATAAGTGGACTGTCGCATCACTTCCTTTATTCATCTTTTATGGTGCAATATGGCACATTTTATGCCACCCAATTTTCATTTATAATAGATATTAAAAAATATATTTGTTTTTGGCAAGTTATATTTGATCATGTATGGTATTTTTATTTGTATTTTTAGATGGATAAAGCTTCAATAATTAAAGACGCAATTGATTATATTCAACATTTGCATGATCAAGAGAGAGTTATTCAAGCGGAAATAACGGAACTCGAGTCGCGAAAATTGGAATCCGGGGTGCTTGAATATGATCAAGAGATGGCGTTTATGTCAACAGAAAAATCGAAGAAGAAAAAAATTGAACAATCTTTTGATTCTAGTGAGTCGAGGGCATATCCTGTCGAAATACTTGAAGTAAGTGTTTAGTATACTTCGACTTCAAACAATATTTTCTCGTATCTTACAATACATATACTTATATTGGTATCATCGTATTTATATGGTTTGACAGTTAAAAGTGTCGTATGTTGGTGAAAAGACGGTGTTGGTGAGTTTGAAGTGTAGGAAAAGCAGAGACACAATGGTTAAGATTTGTGAGGTTTTCGAAACTTTGAAGCTCAATGTTATAACGGCTAACGTTACTGCTGTTTCTGATACCCTTTTCAAGACACTCTTCATTCAGGTGAGTTCTTTTAACTTTACTTAACAAAGTAACTTACTTGGCTTTACGATAATTTTGGTTCATATTATAGTTTGGATAAGATGACAAGCTTCAATATGTCAATGTATCCATTTATGGAAATATCAATGATTTTGTGGGTGCTTTCTAGAGGATTATTGTAGAATATGAAATTAGAAAGATATGATTTCTTAATAATTAAGCATATCTCATTTTGAGTTAAATATATTGATCAGTGTATGCTTAGCTTTGTTTAATATGTATAGGTAGTAGTAGGGTATCCAAATACAATTATTTTTGAGAAGGGAGAAAACGTGAAGTAGAATACAAATGACTCAACATAATTAATACGTATGAACTAAGTAAATTATGTTTAAAAGAAAGCTAGTTAAATTCATGAGAAATTTAACAATTTAGACCAAATTGCATGTCATCTTGTATTGAACATGTCAAATAAAGATATATTTTTAAGGTTTGTGATATTTATAGGTTGCCAAATGACAATCTATTTCGACCAAAAACATATCTTTAAAAACATATTTTATTAGGTGGTTGAGACTTGAAAGAGATTATTGTTAATATATATGCTTAAATTCGTGGTCAAGTAGCAACCAGCAAATTTTCTTTATCTAGCTTCTCAATAAATATGATGCCATATATAATTGTAACATTTGGTGGCCCGAATATATAATGCAACTTTTAAGTTTTAACAAACAACCTTTAAACATACAAACACATAAGATCGTGAAAAGAAAGTAGAATGATTTTCCTGAAAATAGCGGGTAGTAGAATGATTATTTATTTGTGCAAAGTTGCAAACGGAAAAACTACATTTTATAAACTTAGTTAATGAATATGTAATTGGGTATAATATCTTTTTTGAAAGAATGGTGATCAATTATCATATATAGTTAAGCTATGTAAAAGTGTAAAACTTAAAAGTAATAAAACCTTTTCATCCTAAAATCATGTAACTGCTAGTTAGTACTTGTATCCTTAGGTGGCGTTTGTTTGTGACTTAATTGACTTAATATGAAAAAAACTGAATTCATTAAGTCATATGAAAACTGTTTGTTTGTGACTTAATAGAGAAAGATGACTGAAAATATTAAGTAATAAAACTGCGGTTGTCTGCATTAAGTCATCTATTAATTAAACATGACTTAATAAAATTTTTTAACAAACAAGCCCTATCTGTTTGTTTAATTTCTAGTTTTACACTTCATGTACCACTATATTGTACGAGTACTAACATTAAGACGAATTATATAATTTAGTAGCAAGTTTACTTTTAGTATCATTTCATGTAAGTACATGTCGATAAAGGGTTAAAGAGCTAGGTGCAGTCGTGACTTATAAATTTTATAGGGCACGCCACTTCAACATATACTATATAACACCCGTAAAGTTCTTATAACACACCATGAAAAATACCTCACTCACTCAAAAAAAAAATAATAATAAAATAAAATAAATAACACTCGCCATGTTCATGGCTAAAACTCTAAACACCAGACCCACGTTGCAGTTTGTCATGTTATAATAGTGCCATAGGGAAAAAAAGTCGTATAACGTGCCATAGCACCGCTGCACCGAGTACTCTTAATGTTATCACCAATAATTGAACTCTTGAATTATCAAGATTTTGTTGACAATGTAACTCAGACATTAAAAGATTATGTTGCTCACAAAAAGGTGATGTCGATATATCTATTTGTCTTATAGAGATTAACAAGAGTCATCAATTTTGTATTATAAAATATTAGCAGGGTGTCGGCGCATTACAGCGGCGAGTACCTTGCAAATAATTTTTTTTGCAAGTAATACTTTAGACTATATGTGTTTCACGAAAATAACTTTGCAGATTATGATAATCTTAAATTGAAATAAATATAAATAATAACAAGCTATTTATAATCAAAATAAACTTATTAATTTTTTCTATAAACTCAGAAATCCATTAAATAAGTTAAAACAAACCGCTCTAAACTTTAATATAGATATGTAAAGTTCACTTGACTAAGCCAATTTATTTACTTCTAATTCACATTTGTATGAGAAAGTAACAATCTGCTAACATTATAGGTATCTATACAATTATAAATTTTTTGTTTTATAAACCCTAAACTATTGTTACTTTGACTTTCTTAATGATGCACGTCATGATCTATTCTTGTTTCCTATTCAAACATCCCAAAAAATTTCTCATTCTTAATACCAAATTTATTTCTATCATTTTCTTTTGTTTTCTATACCTAGCAAAATAGTTTTCTTAGTTTTTTTCTTATAATATTTTATCAAGCACAAAACTTTCTTCTTTTTACTTTGATATATTATTCGGTAATTATTATTTTTCTTTTTCTGAATAGACAACCATCGTCAGAGAACCAAGTAACGTATTACCGAATAATATGGTATTAATGCTTGTGTAGTTTTATAACACACTCAAACAATATGCCATTTAATGAGTTTGACAATTCTTTAATGTGTGCTGACCATTATATTTTTGTGTTAGAGAAGCTTGTACGATTGGCTTTAAAAAATATATTACGAAAAAATCTAAATTTGAAATGTTTTAGTTATTATTGGGATGAAAGATGCTTTGTGCATTATATGTAGTTTAGATTTAGGTGTTTCTTGTTTTTATTAAAATATTCACGAGTGTTTATTCATGTTTTAAGTTTATTCAAGAGAAACTATGCTTTTTTGGTTATATTTTCTTATGGAAACATACTATAAATAATCATGATGGTGCTAAAACATATCATTGTCTATAAAACAATACAACACGAGTATATTTTTAGAAGACACAAAGTTCGTACTATAAACGAGTTGTTTGGGTGTAGCTTGTCATGTTTCGAAGAAACATAACATATCAAGCATGTTATTTTGGAGGCTCTTGATAATGCACAATTGAAAGCAGCTTTTGTTGAAATTGTTTTCGTTAATTTGTTTGTTATCTTAGTATGTGGATTTCAAAAAAAAGTAAAAATAAAAAAATAAAAAATAAGAAATACACATTTATATTCACTATCCTAAACACTTAAAATTTATATATAGTTATTTCATCTAAGGCACTATTGCTAAAAGTATGAGATTGGTATGTGTTACAGGCTGAAGAGGAAGAGATAGATCTCCTGAAGATACAAATCCATACTGCGATATTGGCTCTAAATGATCCTCCAAGTCCAATGAGCACCTAGAGGCTAGGCATCCATTTTTGTCTTCTAGTTTTAGCTTGAAAACATTTCTGTAAGGTATGCAGATCATACATGGGCTTGTTATCAAAGAAATATACGATGACCCGTATAATTTCTGAAAAACTGGAAGAATAAGATAATGATGATGCAAACGAATAAACGAGTGTATCGACCCCACTCCCTATATTTTTAGCGTTTACCTTGTAATCTACCTTTTAGCACTTAGTGACCTAGGAGAGTTTTTCTTCTTGATTTTTTCCTGGTTTGTTTTTCCTCAAGAGGATACTTTTGTCCAGCGTATATCATTAAGATGGTACCTTATGAGTTTCAGCTATAATATTTACATATCATTGTATCTAGCATTCAATGGAAAGTTTCTATTCTGTTTTTCAAACGACTAACGTGCACACAAGTTCTTTATAACATCCCATATTTAACGATTTATTAAATTATCTTATAATTCTAAAGACTTCAACTAAAGATCATATAATGGAGATGAAAAGATCTAACTTGTAGGTCAAGTTATAATAAAGGAATTATATTAATATAAAGTTTTCTTTAGAAAAATATTATTAAAACATATAATTTTATTTATCTAATACATTTGATAAATAAAATAAAATCACATAAACATTTTAAACATCATCTACATCCAATACTGTAACACCCCAAATTTCGCATGTTAGTTAAAACTATATTATAATGCTTTTAGCATTTTAGAAAAGTCTTTCCGTTAAGTTTTATTAGAAATAAGGACTTGTCACGTAAATAGTTAACGAAAAACTAACGGTGCAAAATATTAACGACAGAGAGCAAAGTACAAATTTTGGGCAGAAATTATAGAATTGCCCTTAGCGCTAAATTACCGCAAAATTCCAAAAATACTCCTCATAGTGCACGTGTAAGTATGTGTGATATTTGGAGGGAAAAAGCTAGAAAGCTTAAGGATTAAGAAATTATCCTTAAGATGATTTTTAGTGGGCTACATTCAATATGATATAAGCCTCCTAACATGTTACCCATCAAAGGTAAGTAATGATTTCAGTTTAGTCACATAATTCATGGCGGAATTATGTTGGTTCTGATATGTTAACATGTTAGTTATAATCTTAAACAAGTTTATGAGGTTTTGTATATAGTTAGTGAGCTAAGACCATGTTAACATGTATTGTGGCTTATGATTGATTATGTTACATAATTTATGAAGTTAGTGGTTAGAAATCTATAGCTAAATCATGTTAAAAATGAGCTAGTTCATGATTATGATCATAATTGTTAATACAAATATCGTCTAAAAACGTTATTTATATTTTACGATCTTTGCTAAGTTTTGTTAACGACAAAGTGTAAACTTTAGTTTTTAGTAAAACATGATTTTAGTTTTAGTCTTGTATAACTAGACTTTACATTTCATATTACACTTAACATTGTTATATTTCTAAATATAGAAAATATAACATGACATCATGGCATGCATCATGAGCATTTATAGAAAGGTTTCTAAATCTAGAAGTTGACTTTCCATAAGATCTCTTACACATCTTGGAAGGATTCTCACTCAAACCATTGTGTGTTGACTTAAAGAATCTTGATTTGACATTGCTAGATATGGAAAGATTTCTTGTAGTCTTTGACTGTCAGACCTGGCGGAACCCTGGGGTTACAAGGGCGGAACCCTTTTTTTGGTTCCGCCGGATCCGCCAGGCTGCTGGATTGGTTGGCTATAAATAGCAAGCCACTTGCAAGAAATCATTCATCACTTTTAGCTATACTTTGCATATAAACTTTTATTTATCTCATCTAACTCAGTAGCAACTCACTTGTGTGATTCTCTTATGTAGAAAGGAAGTTCACAAGTTCATCCAAGAAGTTACAAGTTTCAACTCAACATTGCAAGATTTGTTAGGCTTCTATTGTGTAAACTCTTGTAGTTTATACTTTGTTTGTATTTTGTTAAAAAGTGATCGGTTAGTATTTTAGTCCTCAAACTACATTAAGTGATAGGAGTGGTTGTGCCTTTGTAAAAGAACTCGACATCTAGCTTAGTGTCGGAAATAGTGGATAGGCGACGTTAGGGTGGTTCTACCTTGAACTAGGACCCAATATTTAGCTTTGTACCGGATAAAGTGTAAGCGACGATTGTAAGGGTTTCTCCACCGGTGAAAGGAGCTTGTTGACTAGTGCTTGAAACTCTCGAGTTGGAAAACTCGGGGCGTGGAGTAGGGCAAGGAAAAAGAGTCCTTGTAGCCGAACCACGATAAACAATCGTGTTGTGGTTTGATCGTTTCTTTCTTTATACTTGCATATTAATTATTGTTAATTAGTTAGAGTCGTTGATTACACGTAAAGCTTTTCAAAGATNGATTGTAAGGGTTTCTCCACCGGTGAAAGGAGCTTGTTGACTAGTGCTTGAAACTCTCGAGTTGGAAAACTCGGGGCGTGGAGTAGGGCAAGGAAAAAGAGTCCTTGTAGCCGAACCACGATAAACAATCGTGTTGTGGTTTGATCGTTTCTTTCTTTATACTTGCATATTAATTATTGTTAATTAGTTAGAGTCGTTGATTACACGTAAAGCTTTTCAAAGATTAACAAGTTAAAAAGCGGTAAACTATTCAACCCCCTTCTAGTTTTCCACAATAATGATGCTTAGTTACAACCCAAAAAATGGGTGTTTGACACAAGTCCAAAATAGTGCTTAAATTGGTGAAATTGCTTATAGGCTTGTTGGAAAATGATCTAACTGAGGTATGAATGTACAAGTGATTAGAATCGGTTTATGTTTATTTTGGGTCGTTTTGTTGATGTATGAATTTAGGACATCAAGTTTTGAAGAATTTTATTTCACCTTTGGAGGATCGTAGAGAGAATATAATACCCCGTTTATCGAATAAGTTGAGGTCAAAAACAAATTTGTAGCTCTCTGAGTCTACTTTCTGATGCAATTAGTTTCATATTCTAATTCCAAGTTTAAGTAGGTCAAATCTGCAATTTACAACAGACTGTCCAGAAAACGCAGATTTTACAATTTCACATAAGTTAGCGAAATGATGTAGGTTATGTGTACATATGTTATAGCAGGTTCTAATGACTATAGAATGATATATTTATGTGTTTAGGTGATCTCATAAGTCCAGGAATGCCTAACCCAACCGAGGTGAGTTACGGTTTATTAGTAGCTCGTTTATATGAGTTTTCACGTTTAAAACAAGAATTAGTTTATGTTAATGTTTTAGCAAAGTTTATAGACTGCATATGTGTTATACTTCAGTAGTAAAGTTCATGTATAGCCCCATGTATTGCTGATTAGTGCAAGTGCAGAAATCTTAGTGTTGTTATGAAAATGCAGTTGCATACGACATATGGACATTCAGGCCCATACGGCGTATGTGGCATACGCCATATGGACCTAAATGTCAATATATAGAAGAAAATAAATGATCAATAGCTTACTTCACAGATGTTTTTATTATGTACCATTAGCTACGTTGATGTCATAGCTCGGATATAACTGAAAAATTTTTATATTATTAGCATGAATCAGATATATCCGAAAACAAATCATGTTTAGGATGCTCACAAGAAGCATCGTTGGTCAAGTCTAGGGTGCCCAAGAAATTCACCGGATGTCATGTAGCGTGCCTAAGAAGTGCATGATATAGAACTCCCATAGATGCATCCTTTATGGATGACCCGTGCTTATTATAGTATTTATATCCGATATAGATGATGTATGTATAGAACTGGCACGTCAAGTATATATTTGATCAAGTATCCTTTGTGGATGACCCAAGTTTAGAAAATCACGATGACAGGTTAGAGCCCCAAGAAGAGTACTCGTCGGCTAAGGAAGTTCTCACTTATAGCAGGACGACTAAGCATCGTCCAGCTAGAAGCACGTTCTCATATTTCAAGTCATGATGAGGAGTTCGGAACCAGAATTATATACATCATGTACAAGTAGCAAAACGACTAAAAGTCGTACCATTTATTGCATACTATATATTAATATGTTCATGTTTAGAATTGCAAGTATCATTTCAGATATAGCATTAGATCCAGAATTGTGCTTATCCACCTATGCAGAAAATCAGATATAGTATAATTCACGTTACGATGTAGAGTCAGACCCATTTACTCACTAAGTCATAAGGACTTTTCGTGCTCAATTTCCATGTTTAGCAGGTTAGGTCATAAGGACATTGGGGCTTGTAGATTAAGAAGATGACTTAAGGGATTAGTCATGCTCGGGTATATAGGTGACGAGCATCTCAACCTTCTTTGTTATTCAGCTTGTTAACGCCCCAAATATTTATAGTCATTCGTCTTTACAAGTCTAGATTTGTAATAAACATGTTTTATATCAAAGTATATGAAGCAGAATATGTCTTTTCGATACGGGTCAAAACAGGAGTGTTTTGGTTAACACCTACACTCATAGCTTTAATGCTTCCATTTATGAAATACATATCTGGTATTCATGTTTAATATGAATGAAATGTATTTTAGATTTTACAAGTTTTCTAGAATCATATTTCAGTTTATGCAGTTTTTGTATTACAGCTCTATACGACGTATACGGTAGATCTTATACGGCGTATGACTATATACGACGTTTAGGTTAGGCCTATACGGCGTATTCAATATATATTAAAATAATACGGGCGTATCATGTTGGTATCAGAGCGTTGGTTTAAGGAATGTAAGTATCCGTCGTTAGTATAGGGTACTTAGTCTTGAACCATAGCTCTATATTGACCATAAAGACTCATATATTATATGCAAAATTGAACTATGATAATGTTTAACGTGTTAGAATGCCTTAAGAGTAGAATGGTATGATTAAAGTGCCATGATAGCAGGATTATATATGTAACCAGTATAAATCAAAAATCAGAAACAAGTATAGTATACACATATCATGTCATGAATAGTTGCGATATAGTCATTTAGTAAGCGAAACAGAGTTAGAATGTATGAAGTTAAGTGCAGTATTAGACCATGTTCAGAATCTTAATACATGGCAAGGATAAAAAATCATGAGCAGATTAACATGATGTTAGATAGGTTGTTTTAGTTATGATCTGAGATAGAATATGATAGCAATAAAGGCATATTTATATGTAACATCTAACAAACAAGATCTAGGATATAAGTGTGTGTTTGGATCGTGTAGAATTAGAGAGAGAAAGAGAGTGGGAAACTTTCTAGAGAGATAAAGAGAGAAACTATGTGTATATTAGATTAGGTAGAATGAAAGCTCCAACCCTCTCCACATATGGAGAGGGGTATTTATAGTCTTACAAAGAAAAAAAAAAGAAAAACGCCCATATGGGCTGTGGATCAGGTATACAGTGGGTAAGAGACCCGTCCACGGTGTTGCTTAACTAATCTAAAGACTAGCTAAATATAAATGTAACTACGAGCTATATCAATGCTATTACATAAAAGTGGTGACCGAGTCTTTACTAGGAATATTTGTATTTCTAACAATCTCCCCCTAAGCGAGGTCACCTTTGAAGATTAAATTCTTTGTCTTCAAGCATTCTTTTGATCTTTTAGCTCGTAGTGTTGATTCTTCATGTTCAACACACTTTGTACTTCAAGCAATGATTATGTGATTTGTGGTTCTTTTGGTATGTGTGATCTTTGAGCTGTCATTGAGATCATCGGCCACTGTAAATCTCCAAGTTCATCCTTTGTTGTATTGCCATCATGTGGAATAGTGACCTTTGACCCGTCATGCTCACACTCTTCTGGAATAGGAGACATTTCATCAGAGTTGCGGAAACGTTGTTGCTAGTCTCACTTCATTGATGATCTTCATTCAAAATGAGTTGGCAGTGTGAGCATGAGGTATGGAATGACACGATTCAGCTGGAGTTGGGTATCACCATCACCATCTTTATATGTTCTTGAAATAAAACAGTTAGCAATAAAGATAGAGAACGAATATGGCTTTGTCATTCGTTCTGCGAGGACGTACTACCCTCCGGTTTTGTGAAAAACTGAACTGTGATCAGGTAGAATCTCTTTTTAAAGAAGACTCTCCTTGACAGGAATTTCTAGCTTATAGTAATGAATCTCCAAAGAATCCACTTCGGAATCATCATACTAAGCATGTTCTCTAACCGAAACGTCTCAAAGCAGACAGCACGATAGAGTGAATCGGTGAATTGATATTCACCGATTGATAAGAAATTGATTTATATAAATCACTCGCGTGTCACTTAATAAACATATTTAGACACTACGAGAGTTTTGTAATTTGAATCACGTTTCCATCAAAAATACTTTTGTTTAAGAAAGAATACCCAATCAATGTGCTTGAAAGAAAGTAGGTTAGCACATTGAAAGGTTTTACAAAAGCATCCGTCAATCCATATCCTGGAACAAGTTCGATTCAAGATTGAATCGCCCCATTGTTGCTTTCCAGTTGTCACTTGATCATTGATCCAAGATGGATCTCACATGTCACCTACCAAGAGCTAGAAAGATGTTCGCTCTAGAAGGATTTCCATCGTCATTGTGAATAATTGAATATCACTCAGATGTTCTGGCAATACCACAAGGATAATGCGTAGGACTCTTAATATATTTCTTACTTTTCACGGTGTATGAAATAGTAAGCATATTGGAATTGTGTCCTAACAAGATTTATGGATGATCTCTTGGCTCTAAACTCAATTGTGTGTTTTGATCCGCTCCTGGAGACTGGGGAGGCGTCTCCTATTTAGGTACCAACATGGCTCGCAATGAGCGGTCGATACATTGCACAGGGTTCCCCGTGAGAATGAAACAAGCTCTTTTAATAGAACTTGAGTGGTTAGGAAGTTTAGTGCAATGCGTCACTGGGTCCATGACGTCTTGTCTTCAATACCAGTGTTACCTTAGTAACCACCAGTAGCATATGAATTGAACCCGGTTTCTGCCCTAAGGTTGAATAAAAGGAGGGCTATTTCTTTTCACCCTTTCTCATTTCGTTTCTTTTTAATTCTTCAACCCCTTCAGTGCTTACCGAGACTTTATCACTAGAACCTTGTTGGGTTTGTACCAGTCCTAGCTCTATCTCAGTCGGCACTCTTCCCTTTCTCACTTTTCTCCTTTTTTTCAATCATTCCTAAGGACTTCTAATCTATCTAGAGGATTGTCCCTGGGAAGATCCTTCCGGTTCTGGTGGATCATGGGAACGCATACCTAACCTTAACCATCCTTATAACTCCGTGCATTAAAGTAAATGGTCGGTCTTTGGTATTTTCGACAAACGCCTTTTGCTCCCCCTTAATATGTGCATCGGTATTCGAAAGAGTTTAGCACATATATGGGAGCCTATTATTGAGTCCAAAAGATCATATTTGATTATCAGATTTCATATTTAAATCACATTCTCTCCCCTGATCAAAAATTTCAAACCTATTGAGATTTTGGATCTCAATTGATTTAAATAAGTTAGAAAACTTTTGGGAGAAAATGCGGCCAGTTTTAATATTTTCTGATAAAAGGAACTTTATTATGCTCCCCCTCAATATGGAAGGGAGGTTGTTATGTGTCAGAATTGATTAGTTTACAAAAGATTTCAAGTTTTTTTAACGGTAAACTTCTTTGAAAAATTCTCATACTGACACATAACCATCACAAGTTGTTTTATTGCTTATTATGTACAAAGTGTTGCGTTTTGATGATATTATAAAATTTTGAAACCACTTTGAAATCACTCTCCCCCTCAATCAATGACCCATTTATATTTTTGAAGAAAAATTGTTGGCATTGATTGAGTGATGAATTTTATGAAAACTTTTCATTTTGATTTCCAAAAAAATTTCATGGTATCACCAAGTTTTGCACAAATACTTTCCTGAAGAATCATAGAATGGAAAGTATTTGCGTATGCAAAGAAGACTTCTCTTCTTTAACCAGAAATGATGCACTGAGGCGTACATCAGATCGGAAAGGCAAGAATATAAAGTAATTCAAGCCTTTGTTAGGAATAGCCGTCTTTTTGGCGACAAGCTTTCCCCACAATGAGGTCCGGGTTGCTATCTGACAAGATAGCAAGCCATAAAGTTAGGCCCGGGTTACAGTCTGAAGTAACTGTAAGCCATCAAGACATGTTTTANTGCCTTAGTGAAGAAATCTGCTAGTTGAAACTCTGTCCTCATGAAGTGTAGTTCCACCACACCTTTCTCAACTAGTTCTACCACACCTTTGGAGAATCCATTTACCAGGAGAAACATTGACAGTGTATCGTACCATGCCCTAGGCGCCTGCTTTAGGCCATAGAGAGCCCTTTTCAGATGGTAGACATGGGTAGGATGATCAAGATCCACAAATCCTTCAGGTTGACTAACATAAACAACTTCATTCAGCTCGCCATTTAGAAATGCCATTTTCACATCCATTTGATAGACCGTCATGTTCTGACTTGTAGTATTGGCGAGAAATATTCTGATAGCTTCAATACGACCATCTGGAGCGAAAGATTCCTCAAAACAATGCCTTCCTTTTGACGATATCCCTTAGCACCAAGCATTGCCTTGTTTTCAGAACGTCATCTTGCTCATCAAGTTTCACTTTGAAGATCCACTTAAGAGCTATTATCATTGCACGGTCTAGTGGTGGTACAACTTCCCATACTTCAAGTTGATCGAACTGGTGGATTTCTTCTTGCATCACATCAAGCCAACAATCTTTAGATGTAGCAGTCTTGAAATTTTTTTTGGGTTCGACTTTGGATAGTACAGGATTATGAAGGCACCACAAGGCATCGGTGGCAAGTTGCTTACGTGTGAATTCAGGGCGAGAAGGATTCCCAACAATGTTGTCACTCGGATGATCATTGGTCCGTTTTCTGAGATGTTCATGTGGTTGTGGGTAGGAAGCTGAAGTAGCCGTGTTTAGATCCCCTGAATAAGATGCCTCGAATGAAGATTCAGGAGCAAATATGTTTTCAAACGGAGCATCATCAGGAGAAGCAGATGAATTCACTTCAAAAGAATTGTCGACTGCAGTGCCTTGATGTACAGAAGAAGATTGAAGATTTGATGATGATGTTGAATGACTTGTAGATTGAGCATCTTGATCAATTTGAAATAGACACTGATGGACCACTTTAGTTGTTTGGAACCGGAGCAGCGGCAACCGGTGGTGTTGTAGTGTCAACAGTTGGTGGCTCGAAGTATTCATCATATCTCGGATCAAACAAACTCTTCAAATCCTCACTTGTAGGAGGTACATAAAGTACTGCAAGCGTGGAATATTGTACAAGACCTGAACTAATTGGTCCAGGAAACAAAAGTTTAAACGAGGGTCCTGAACTGGTGTGTACAGGAGCCATTTGCTCATTCAGCTCATCGAATGTCACGTGAATGGTTTCCATAATTTGTCGGGTTCGTTTATTGTAGATTCGATGAAGAACTTCCATGATGGTGTTGACAGTGTTGGGTTTGTGTGTATGCTTCTTGCTTTTGCCAAAGTTCAATTCGTTTACACTTCGGTGCCATAGCCACGATTTGTTCTTTGAGACCATCCAATTCTCTGGCGAAGCATGTGTGTTTTCTGAAAGCAACTTCAAGATCGGAATCACAAAATTGACCAATAAAAACCAAATTCTGACCAATTCCTTCCACATATTGTATATCTTGAAAATTATACAGTCACCAAAGACATGATCTCCATAACCCATAATTAACCCAAAATGGTAGTTCCCGAATCTAACTGTCCCGATAAACTTATTCACGAAATTCTTGAGCTGTGAGCGATCCCCGGTCATATGTTATGAGCAGCCTGAGTCCAAATGTCAAAGGACGATTTGTATGACCTGCATTTGAAAACAGACGAAAGAAGAAAATTTGGAGTGTCGGATCCCCATTTTAAGTTGGGTTCCAGTTGGTTAGTGCAAACAAATTTTGGAGCAACTGAGGCCTTAGGTGCATTTGTTTCAATGGCGGAAATTTCACTAGTAGATGCAATGGGCCTAGTTAAAGGACATTAAGTTTCTAAAGGGAACAATCTAGAAGTTGGCTTCCATTCCTTAATAGGCACTACTTTAGAGTTAGCTATCCTAGTTAAAGAGCACTGTTCTCCTAAAGTGAATTTCCTTCCAGTGTGCTTCCATTGATAACCAACATTGGCAAATAGTTTTCCTGTTGCTTTCCAAATTTGCTTAACACGTTTAGCTCTCCAAACTTTCTTAACTGGGGTTTTGTTGGATGACTTCAAAAATTTCTCAACACATTTATCATGATTAGCCGAAATTAAGCATTCATTACATGTTTTGCAAAGTGAATTAGGGTTTAAATTATGATCCTTTTTGCTCAAATCCGTCTTATTGTTCCTCATGTGGTCTTCTACTTTCATCTTAGGAACACCTTTAGCTGGAGAAGTCTTATCATTCTTTATATTTTTCATAGGTTGTGACTCTCTAGCTTTAGTGTTACAATTAATTCCTATAGAAGGACTGATTGGAAACTTAGTCTTTTTCACTTCTAGTTGCTAAACATGTTATGATGTGTTGGGATCTGAAGTTTCCAAGGGTGCCTCAAAGGTTACATGCTTGTTCTTAGTCATTGAGGATGATGCAGTGAGCCTATCTTTCTTGTTTTCTATCTTAGGACGTGTGCCAATGGCATATTCTAAGAGTTCCTGAGATCGTTTAGTGAGGAAGCAGGCATCTAGAATAGCACTATCCTGTGGTTTCACTTTCCTATCCTCTTCTACAATCTCACAAAGCATGTCAAGACTATCCTTAAGGTACGAGAGATAAGCATAGTGACCCGACCTATTGTTCCTAAGAGGAAGCGGAATATACACAGCATCAATTGCATACTTCTTACAAGCAGAAACCTTTTGAACAACATTATCACTGATACGCGGGATTGCGACCACGCAACAGGTTTTACCTCTCAAGGGATCTTGAGAAGCTTGCAATCCCACCAGGCAGTGTACCTGACCGATGTAGTATAGTTAGTGGTAAGTACGGGGGATTGATCGTTCTCTCACAGGGAATAGTGTTCGTTAGGTATGAAAAACTACTCTAATAGGTCTAAGGGTGAAGGAAGATTATTTTTTGTATTTTTATATTTTTTGAAGGGTAAAGACCATAAAATAACAACGTACTTTCTGCAATTTACCGAGATGAAACACCTACTTTTTTATTAACATTTAAGCCAACGAAACTATCAAGTATTGTTCCGATATCAACAAAAAACTGTATTATATTATAAATAATAATTGAAATGACTATATTACCCTTGTCTTCTTAAACATAAATCGGGTAAAGACCATAAAATAACAACGTACTTTCTCCAATTTACCGAGATGAAACACGTACTTTTTTATTAACATTTAAGCCAACGAAACTTTCAAATATTGTCCATAAAATATTTTCTCCTCCTTCCTCTTAGCCGTCGCCACCCTCTCACCCACCTCCGCCCACCTACGAACACCACCACCGCCAACCGTAACACCACACCGCCACCACCAACACTCACCTTGTGACTCCCTTTGTTTGTTTAACCACCACACGCGCCCGAAACACCCTTCCATCACCACGTACGCGCCACCACCACCACCACCAAATCGAGTAGATCCGGCTAGATCCAAGGAAGATAAGGTAAGACCACTGTGTGTACACACTCATATGACACGGTGGTGAGTCCAAAACTCGTTTTAACGAGTGTTTTGTTTTAATAACGTTTGGGTTAGGGCGATATAACGGGTTATACGAATTTAAACTTATAAAAATATTGGTATCATCATTAGTTGGGTTTTGTTGTCGAGTCGAGGTGATGCCGTGAGCATAAATGTTAATGGCCGAAGCTTGCTGGTTGCATTTCGAGTCGTGTCGAGTCGTGATAATTTATTTTTGAGCTTGTTGTTACTTTTATATACCAGGGTTTGATTTATTGTTGGTTTTGAAAAGTTATAGTCATTTCAATTATTATTTATAATATAATACAACTTTTTGTTGATATCGGAACAATACTTGATAGTTTCGTTGGCTTAAATGTTAATAAAAAAGTAGGTGTTTCATCTCGGTAAATTAGAGAAAGTACGTTGTTATTTATGTTTAAGAAGATAAGGGTAATATAGTCATTTCAATTATTATTTATAATATAATCGGTCTTTTTGTTGACTTCAGAACAGTATTTGAAAGTTTCGTTGGCTTAAATGTTAATAAAAAAGTAGGTGTTTCATCTCGGTAAATTAGAAAAAGTACGTTGTTATTTTATGGTCTTTACCCTTTTTTGAAAGCAAGTAAAATCTCGGGTTTGAAGGAGTGAGCGGAATTAGTTGCTAGCCAACTAACATAAAAACTACTATTGCAATTAAAATTAAAATAACAAGAAAAATAAAAGATTGTGAAACTTATATGGAGATAAGTGTGTTTACTTAGATTGCCTTACTCCCTAACTATCTTTTATCGGTTAATTAGTGTGTATTAATTGCGTGGATGATGGGTGTATTCCTTAATACCATTCGTGGGGTGGCGTACATACTTCCCCAACTCTATAAGCTCCTACTTCACTCCTATGTCGAGCCTGCTAGAAGCTCCTAACATGGGATCATTAGAATTCGCTCATGCATTAAATACAACCATAAAAACCTAGTATGCATTGGTTCATGTTTCTTAAGACGTTCAAGCACGTTACCATATAGGAGGTTGGCCAGTTTTCTTAAGCCTAACATCGATAAACAATCATACAATACAATTAATAACACACCAACAACCAATAATCAATATTTAGGTTTCATTAGATCTAAGCAAACACAAGATAAACCTAGCCTAGCATGTTAATTGAAAGACAAGCATAAGATATAATTAACCAACACATAGACATATTGATTAATTTGAATGGAGAATTATCTTTAATTGAACATGGAAGAGTCAAGGGTGAAAAACCCTTGAAAAAGCTGTCAAAGTCGTCTAGGGTTTGTTCCCAAAAGTTGCACACTAATGAAGGAAAAATAGAAAAGTATATATAGAAAATACACTCTGATGGCGTCAGGTTATAGGTCCTGACGCCGTCAGCTCGCCGCCTCTAGGGTTCTCGGATGGCCTAGATCTACTTCTGACGCCGTCACTTGTAAACTAGCTATGGGTCGTCACTCTTTAGCATTACACCTTACGGCCTAGGATTGTTAACACCTGACGCCGTCAGGTGTAAACATCTCATTTTCTTCTTAGGGCGTCTAGTGTAATCTGATTCCACTCCTTTGTCTTGGTTGGCTGACAGCGTCACCTTGTGACTCTGACGCCGTCAGGAAGGAGTTCCAGCATTCTTTTGAGACTTTGTCGTTTTCTTCACTTTTTGCTCCAAAAACGTCCAAAATGATGTGTTTTGCAGAATTCTTCTCAAAAGTACCTAAAATGACAAAAGGAACGATTTAGGGCAATATTTGATCATATTAACTCGAATTAGGGCTTAAATGACCCTCTAAAATGGGTACACTTTTCACCTCATCAAATACCCTTACACTTGAGGTTTGCTTGTCCTCAAGTAAATAGGCTTTTATTCCAATCAAAATATGAGTTAGGGGTCATTTAACACTAATATAAAAGTAATTACAACAAATAGTTATTCGACCCTAATCATAATAAGCACGGAAATCATACACTAGCACCTCACAAATAGTGTTTGGATGCTCTCATCTCTCGGGTGTTATAAACCTATACAACTACATTTGAAATTGAATAAAATCACTCACTACCTGTCATAGCAAATAGATTACCATAGGCTTGGGAGAGGATCAATTACTCCTCCACTAGGCGTAAGCACCTCAGATAAACTATCAAAGAGGGCTTTCCAAAGGGTTGTAATGTAAGGTATAAGGATATGATATACACGGTTTGGTTGGAATAAAGGGTATTTTACTGGTGGCAAGTTAATTATCATGATCAAATACATGTACTATACAATGTTGCTAAGCCAAGACTCAACTCAACTTAA
>LBNU01036931.1:46572-74142 GCA_014162995.1 Artemisia annua | reverse complement strand
TATATACTTTACATTTACTTTTCTACCACTCGTATTAAATAATCGAAAAACTTGGAGTACTTTTAAAATATTTAGCACATATGGGGGTAATAATGATGTTCTTCCCCATTACTCCATTACAATAGTACTTTACCCATGAGTCCCAATCATCCCAAAACAATATGTACAAGATATGACTCGACTTAGCAACCATGTAATCAATTAGATAATTAACAAAGGGTTTAACACAAATGTTGTCACAATAATGCACTAAAGATGAGTGCATACAAGGTAGGCTAAGGCGATTTGGGTGTACATTTAAGTGGGGTGTAACAAATTCTCACTTTGAGTAAGATGCTCAAAGGTCGAAAAGAAAAGATAGGCTCTGAGGGGTGTACTAGGGGTATCGTGTACCAAAAATGGATACAACGCAAAGGGTGTGGGAGAACTACTTGACTTTATTAGTCAAGTTCATTGGCTTCATTGGTCAAGTAATTATAATATGGGTTTAAAAACAAGGGTTATCCTAATGCCTCTTATCATGTAGTAAATCTAACTACCCGAATGTAGTCTCACTTGTGGATTTGGGATGGTCACTAACGCAAGCTATAGAATCTAATTACTACCGGTACAATCACAAGCACCAACAATGAATGCTTTTCCTAACAATTCTAGGGGCGAACCTCACATATTTGGGGAAATTTTTTTGAGTGGTACGGTTTTTGTGCTAGTCATACAATTCCCTATCCATGAGACGCTTATTAAGACCAAAGTTTCACTCCTATATGTTGTAAAAAATTTTAAATTTGGCGCTAAAATTGCCCTAACAAATATTTCTCTCAGTTTTATTACACATCTACCATTAAACAAAACAAAAATCAAGCGTAATAGCATTTTCTAAGGTGTCTTCATTTACCCCCTTACACTTAAACCGAACATTGTCCTCAATGTTCACATAAAAGATGCAAAAGTAAAGAAAATGAAAGAATGAAACAAATACTCCCCTGATTCGTTTGATGTGGATCGTGTGGTAACATGGTTAGATCTTCTTCCAAGATGATGTGATATCTTCAAGATTAAGGCGACGCCAAAAACTTGATGTCATGAACTAAATGCCATGTTCATCTTCTTGTCCAATATAACCTGTTAAACCTGAGAAAACAATCTAGGCAAACCTTGCGTAAAATCGGCGGTAAAATCTACCTATAAAAATAACCAATACTAGAAAGCAAATTAAGATATAATGCTTGCAAAATGAATGTTTACAGATTCTTGGAAGTTTTAACACCTGGAAATTCTGTAAAACATTCATTGTGACTCGATACAAGCATTTGACTCGAACAAACAAAAATATATATGCTAATCTTTTAATTGTTATCGTTCATGCTCAATTTTGTTCTTAAAACAAATGTGATCTTCCCTACACTTATCTTTTTGCAAAATACCTTTACATGTGATTAAGGCGAAGTTAAAAACAAAATAAAGCATTTTCACAATTTATTTGATACATGAACAATAGACAATTAAAGATGGAGCATATATATGAAATCAAATAAAAGCAAATAAACAAACAAACAAATAAAGCAAATAAAGCTTGGGTTGCCTCCCAATAAGCGCTTGTTTTTGTTCGAGTCACGAGCCTGACTCTACCCTTATTTAACGGATATAGGGGAGGTTTTCCCTACACTTAGGATTAAGTGCGGGTGAAAGTAGCGATACACACCCTTAGGGTGGAAATATGCCACGTGAGGTGAAGGGGGTGAGTGAATGGCTTCCTTCATCCTAAAACTACCCGGGTAATATTGGTTGATGGGTGGATTTGAAGTTGGAAGAGTTTTATGACAAAGATTTGAGCTTTTGTCATTTTCATAATTAGTATGCTCCAACGGTTCTTCATCCATTCCGGTTCCCATCTTTTTTATTTCAACGTCGTCTTCGTATTCAAACTTGCTTTCATCGAAGAAGTGGAGTGTTGGCGTTTTGAAGTTGGAATGTTGGAAAGAGGTTCTATGGATAATGGGTTTGGTTTGAGAAATCATTGAGACCCTATGCATCAAGTTTGGTTTGAGTGGTTCAGAGGTTATGGTATAGGCGTGAGAGTTCTCCTTCTCAAAGGGAAACTTATGGGAATAGAAGTTATTTGGGGTTGAATCCATAGAAGGAGGTGTTTCATTGTGCCAACCGCTGCTTGTTTCACTAGGGGCTGAGATTTCAAAAATCTTTTCGATCTTTTTGGGTACAGCTTCTTCCCTAATCTTTTCCTTAATCCTTGACATGAAACCTTCAGCCAAGTCCATAAAGGTGTTTCGGGTGTTCTTCATTTGGACCTCTAACTGCCGGATTTGTCTTTCTTGGTTGTTCACAAAAGTTAACATTATGTTTTCAAATTCCCATAGCCGTGAAGATTCAGGAGCCGCATGGTTGCTGGCTACGTTCGCATGCTCACGGGGGTTGGTTATGGGTGTTTCGGCTCTCATTAGCTCTGCGACTTGCCTTTCGATGTTGTCAAACATTTGCTCTTGGGTCGCATTTATATAATCTAAACTTCCCTCTTCCAGGAACATCGGGTCTTCCCATTCTTCCTCTTCGTACTGGGCTAAGTCCTCAATGAGTTCCCAACATTTATCAATGCTGAGTCTGCTTAGTCTTCCATTAGCGGCGTAATCTATGGCTTTTCTAGTTTGATGATTGACACCATCATAAAAGATTTGGATTTGGAGCCAAAGATCAATGCCGTGATGGGGGACTNATTTATATAATCTAAACTTCCCTCTTCCAGGAACATCGGGTCTTCCCATTCTTCCTCTTCGTACTGGGCTAAGTCCTCAATGAGTTCCCAACATTTATCAATGCTGAGTCTGCTTAGTCTTCCATTAGCGGCGTAATCTATGGCTTTTCTAGTTTGATGATTGACACCATCATAAAAGATTTGGATTTGGAGCCAAAGATCAATGCCGTGATGGGGGACTTTGTGGAGTAATTCCTTAAAACGAGTCCATGCTTTGTAAAGAGTTTCACCTTGACGTTGTTGGAACGTCAAGATGTCATTCCTTAGCTTGGCAGTTCTTGTTGGTGGGAAAAATTGAGCGAGGAAACGAGTGGTGAGATTATCCCAAGTCGAGATGGATCCCGCGGGTAGACGATCAAGCCAATGGATAGCTTGGTCACGAAGAGAGAAATGGAAGAAACGTAATCGGGTAGTATCTCTAGTGGCACCGTTAAGGTCAATGGAATCTACGATTTTAAGAAAGTCCCTAAGGTGTTGAATTGGGTCTTCGGACATATATCCATGGAATGCAGATCCGTTTTGCACCAACCGGATGGTGTCGGGTCGCAGGTGGGCTACATTGGCTTCTTTGGGAGGCTCAATGGCGTTTCGATAGCCTTGGTGGCTAGGACGGGAGTACTCTCCTAAAGTGCGGGCTCTAGGAGGTGGGTTTGGTTGTGGAGGGTTGTTGGGATCGAGGATATTACCCCCTTCCATGATGTCGGATGGTNATCCATGGAATGCAGATCCGTTTTGCACCAACCGGATGGTGTCGGGTCGCAGGTGGGCTACATTGGCTTCTTTGGGAGGCTCAATGGCGTTTCGATAGCCTTGGTGGCTAGGACGGGAGTACTCTCCTAAAGTGCGGGCTCTAGGAGGTGGGTTTGGTTGTGGAGGGTTGTTGGGATCGAGGATATTACCCCCTTCCATGATGTCGGATGGTAATGGTTACGAACAAAGGAACGAAGAAAAAAGATAGACTAAAGAAAACCTAGAAAAATAAAATAAAATCTCACTAGAAAGGAATTTAATGAGTAGACCTAAATAAAAATAAAATTCAACCTAAGCAATAACTATTCTCCGGCAACGGCGCCAAAAACTTGATATGCGGGATTGCGACCACGCAACAGGTTTTACCTCTCAAGGGATCTTGAGAAGCTTGCAATCCCACCAGGCAGTGTACCTGACCGATGTAGTATAGTGTAGTGGTAAGTACGGGGGATTGATCGTTCTCTCACAGGGAATAGTGTTCGTTAGGTATGAAAAACTACTCTAATAGGTCTAAGGGTGAAGGAAGATTATTTTTTGTATTTTTATATTTTTTGAAAGCAAGTAAAATCTCGGGTTTGAAGGAGTGGGCGGAATTAGTTGCTAGCCAACTAACCCAAAAACTACTATTGCAATTAAAATTAAAATAACAAGAAAATAAAAGGTTGTGAACCTTATATGGAGACAAGTGTGTTTACTTAGATTTCCTTACTCCCTAACTATCTTTTACCGGTTGATTAGTGTGTATTAATTGCGTGGATGACGGGTGTATTCCTTAATACCATTCGTGGGGTGGCGTACGTACTTCCCCAACTCTATAAGCTCCTACTTCACTCCTATGTCGAGCCGGCTAAGAAGCTCCTAACATGGGATCATTAGAATTCGCTCATGCATTAAATACAACCATAATAACCTAGTACGCATTGGTTCATGTTTCTTAAGACGTTCAAGCAAGTTACCGTATAGGAGGTTAGCCAGTTTTCTTAAGCCTAACATCGATAAACAATCATACAATACAATCAATAACACACCAACAACCAATAATCAATAGTTAGGTTTCATTAGATCTAAGCAAACACAAGATAAACCTAGCCTAGCATGTTAATTGAAAGACAAGCATAAGATATAATTAACCAACACATAGACATATTGATTAATTTGAATGGAGACTTATCTTTAATTGAACATGGAAGAGTCAAGGGTGAAAAACCCTTGAAAAAGCTGTCAAAGTCGTCTAGGGTTTGTTCCCAAAAGTTGCACACTAATGAAGGAAAAATAGAAAAATATATATATAGAAAATACACTCTGACGGTGTCAGGTTATAGGTCCTGACGCCGTCAGCTCGCCGCCTCTAGGGTTCTCGGATGGCCTAGATCTACTTCTGATGCCGTCACTTGTAAACTAGCTCTGGGCCGTCACGCTTTAGCATTACACCTGACGGCCTAGGATTGTTAACACCTGACGCCGTCAGGTGTAAACATCTCATTTTCTTCTTAGGGCGTCTAGTGTAATCTGATTCCACTCCTTTGTCTTGGTTGGCTGACGGCGTCACCTTGTGACTCTGACGCCGTCAGAAAGGATTTCCAGCATTCTTTTGAGACTTTGTCGTTTTTTTCACTTTATGCTCCAAAAATGTCCAAAATGATGTGTTTTCCAGAATTCTTCTCAAAAGTACCTAAAATGATAAAGGAACGATTTAGGGCAATATTTGATCATATTAACTCGAATTAGGGCTTAAATGACCCTCTAAAATGGGTACACTTTTCACCTCATCAATCACAAGTGATGATTGGCATTTTCCCTTTCACCTGAGTCTTTAGATTCTCAATCTCTTTAAGCAAAGAAGTTATCTTTTTATTGTTTTTATCACGTGTGATCTTAATCGAATCAAATAACTCTTTGTAATGTTGTTTGACTTTTGAATTTTCAGCTCGAAAACAATCATTTTCATATTGCAGTTTGTTGATGATGTCTTGAAAGTTAAAATTATGAGAATCTTGAGACTGTGGTTTATGGGTGTCAGTCACATCACTCTTTTTAGACTTTAATTGGGCAATTTGAACCCTCAGTTTTCGAATCGTGTTAGTGTAAGCTTGAATATTTTCATCACGTTTGGCTAATTCAAAATATGCATCAAATTCAGGAGCATCCGAAGATGTCCTGGCATTTGAGGTTTTAATTCTTTCTTCTAAATGTTGACACTTTAATTGCAGATTAAGATTTTCAACCTCTAGTTTTGACAAATGCCTGACCATGTTATCATGGTCATCATTTTGAATTTTCTCACGCAATTTTAAATTCCCCCCTCAAGCTCAACAACACGATTCTGGAAAACATTCAATGCAATAGACATCTCATGAAATTGACAAGCAGATAAAGCAGAATCAGTAGCAGTATAAAATACATCTTGTGCAAGAAATCTAGCAATCAAATTCTCATTCGTGATGAGAATATTTTTTTTCAATTTCACAGCATTTAAGATCAATTACAATTTGTTTTCCCTCGTTTTCCATATTTTTAAACACTTCTTTCATTTCTTTCAATTCATTTTCAAGGGTTTTTTGCATACCCTCAAAGTGTTCTTTGATGAGTTTAAAAAATGGCATAACCTCAGCTAAATAGCAATCTTTTGTTTGTTCAAATCCCCTTTCCCCTTCAGTAATCCCCGTTGGTGTAATTCTCTTCTTACATGTTTTATCAAAATCGGCAAACATTTGACAAAGAACGTAGATACTGATAAGAGTATTACATTTTGTTGGAAGAGTTAAAGGCACTAAATGCATTGGTGTATTGGAAGGGTACACCGTTGCAGGAGCAATTTTCCTAAGGGGTGGATTTTTTTTCATTAAGTGCTTCGGCTTTTCTCTTTTCCATGTCTAAAGACCAAAATATTTGCTCTGGGGTCAGCTTAGTTTGAGGTGTAAAAACAGTTAACATGTTCTCCTTATAATAATCATGAGGTTTGATTAGAACACGCTTTTCAATGCACTTGGGATCCTTCATTTTTTTCAGCTAATCTCTCTCTATTAATAACTTCAATCTCATTGGTCCATGGAAAGAGGAAGACATGTGAATGGATAGACAAACTTAGTACTTACTAGCAATAACAGAAAGGTTATAGAACATACCGAAGCAGATAATAGCCTAGTATTGACTTACTTAGAATTAGACATGTGATATGTAGTAAATTCCAGTACTCCGTATTCATCTCAGCGAATACGACGTATCTGCGTCTTAACTTCACAAAGACATGACAAGAAGATATCAATACGCCGTATCCAATTGTTGTTATACACCGTATCAAAGGGCAGTTGTCGAATATTCTAGAATGTTATAATCATGGATCCTACGCTAAGTTACCTCGATACGTAGTATTGGTCTTACCTGATACGCCGTATCGACCCGTTTTCAGAACCTATAAATAGAAAACCTAGTATTCGGTTTTTAGGGAGCTGATGCGTGTTGAAAGCTTTAAATTTATAATACTAGATTTTACCAAACGAATGACTAACAACACAACACGGGCAGTGTACCCTTTCGTATGTAATATAGCCTAAGGTAAGTCCAGGTCGTTCCATGGGATTTGTAGCAATTAACAGAAAGTTTATCAAGAACAAAGCCAAATGATTGTCACATATCAAGTAGCCTAAACGTGTGTATAGCAAAGCAAAGCATGATCACATAACATGATAGATAAAGATAAAGCAATACTTATCTAAACAAAATCATACAAGTTATAATTATTGGTGTATTAATCGTAACAAACGTATCTACCAATAATGATATAGAATCCTTTCGACCTATAGACTACATCATCACGAGCGCATTAAGAATGGTTTATATCGAATATGCATACATATGAATTCCTCCTAACCCGACATTTCTACATAAGGAAAGGTCTTAAACATTATTCTACTTGGTTTGTTTATCAATTTATCACACAATTTCTACAAGCATGATATTGATTCGCTTGGCCAAGACGGCTCAAAATCAACCACACACAATTGACCCTTTCGACCTACTTCAATTGCTAATGATCAATCAAAGGATAAAAAAGCTCCAAGCAAAAGTAATATCAAATTCATAAGCATTTATATTCACAAGTTTATACTAATATCATCTAAACATCATATCATAACCAACCAATAACCAACATCACAAACATATAAAACTCAGAAACATTATCATTATATTTAGTAAAGAAATGTACCAAATCGTTTATGCGAGTAATATGAATACAAGGAGTGTTCAGATCATTGGATCCTAAGACCCTCACCTAGTTCTCTTGACCCTCTAAGTTGTGTTTTTGATGGCTAACTAATCTAACTATTCTCTCCCGAGTTCCTGTGACCAAATGGGGTATATATAGGCTTAGGAACAGTTGGGGACCAAGTAGAAAGGTATATGATCGGATATGGAGTAAATAGGAGTCATAAATACGATTTCTAACTGATCAGGAGCGAAGTACGGCGCACATTCTTTCCAAAACCGCCGTACTTGTAAAGTGCTCCGCACTTGATTTATTGTGCTCCGTACTTGGAAGTGCGCCGCACTAACTGGCAAAACCGGCGTACTTGTGGCCATTTCCAGCTTTTGGCACAAACATGAAAGTTGTAGATAATTCTTTTAGCTTTCCGTGGCCGCTTGAATCAACTAAATTGGAGTTCGTATGCTCCACTTATGGCCAAAACAGTGGACAGGTGTCGGGAGATCTTAACTTGAGTTTGTTTCTTCGTTTTAACTTCATTTCTTCGTGTTTTCTTCCATTTCTTCCACGACACCCTAAAATATCAAATATAGTCTATTAAGTATCAATAGTTCATATAACTCATCAAAAAATATATATAAAAGCACAGATAACGCATATAGAAATATGTATAATTAGAGCGTTATCAAATACCCCCACACTTAAATCTCTGCTTGCCCTCAAGCAAAACTAAGAAAAGAAAAATTAAAAAGAAGTTCCCAAAAAACCAAAGGAAGGAAAATTTTTAAATTCTATGAAATTATCGAATTATCGAAAAATATTTTTGGTTTTTATAAGATAGTCGCAAGAAGCGCAAGCACCCCCACACTTAAGGGTTTGCTTGTCCTCAAGCAATGATAAAAATAAGCTTACAAAACATAAATAGAATTATAAAAAATACTTTTGTATTTTTAATATGCGAGAACAGAGACATATAACGATCCTCGAGCTATCATAACATGACCAAGCACCTCACGAATAAGGTAAAGTATAATTCACTCACACTCATTATTTATATGATGGAGAATATAAGGAAATAACACTCAGTTGCTCAGACATGAATCATTAAATTACCATAAGCTTGTACAAGAAACAAAACTGCACNATATGCGAGAACAGAGACATATAACGATCCTCGAGCTATCATAACATGACCAAGCACCTCACGAATAAGGTAAAGTATAATTCACTCACACTCATTATTTATATGATGGAGAATATAAGGAAATAACACTCAGTTGCTCAGACATGAATCATTAAATTACCATAAGCTTGTACAAGAAACAAAACTGCACCGACGTGGGCGTAAGCACCAAGTATAAATATCAAAAGAGGTCTTTTACTCGGGTTATAATGTTAGGCTAAGGGTTAATTAGGGTATGGATTAGGCATGGGAAATATTTACTGAAATTGGTTTTAAAAGAAAAATATAAGTGTCAAAAAGTCTAAGAAACCCATGTTGCTAATCACGACATACCACAAACCATAATGTTATCGAATATCTCTACAATCGCTCTAGTTGGCAAACAAACAACACACCGACTTTTATTCATTTTTTTTAATCAAATTTTTTTTTTTTCACACAATCAACAATTCCCCCACACTTAGGATAAGCATACACCACAAAAAATACAAATAGAATGTGATCAATCTTCATCTTCGTTGAAATGGCACAACACTTACAACAAGCGCGAACAAACTATTAATCAAAAATTCATCCAAACATACCAAGCAACTAGCCACCAACCGAATAGACTTTCGACAAGGGGTAAGGCTAGGCTAAAAGTTATATATTTTTGTATTTTTATAGTGGATGTAAGAAATGAAAGGGATGACTCTGCGGTTAATCTAAGGGTATCTAGCACTAAAAGTGAGTGCTACAGAGGGTTTAATTAGGGTGGTTAGCTAATCAGTGTAATTAGCTAAAATAATAAATAAAATGTAAATGGAATGGCCATTTGGGTTAAATCCTAAGTTGCCCCTTTATCATATCACACGAATGCGATCTCACTACGGTCTCGTAATGATTTCAAGCACAAGTTCTAGAATCAAATAAATCACCGGCATACTCATAAACAAAGAAATCAAGCATAAAAGACATATGCCGATTTAGGCTCAAAATCCTCACGTTTTAGTGGTAATGGGTATAAATGTGCAAGTAATGTCATCGATCCCGAGTCGGATCTGCTCTATCAATCGGGACACATCTCTGATTTCAATACATTATTTATTTACTGAGTTTATTCTAATATATTAACCTAAGTGATAAAATAAATAAAAATAATCAGATTACTAAGGGCAAACAAAAATTTAATCAATTTTAAGAACGAGTCTCATTTTCAAATCATTTCCCCATACACTTAAGTTAAGCAATATGCGTAATTAGAAAACAACTTAAAAGTAGGATAAACGGGAAAATAAATATAAGAGATTGCTTGAATTCTGAAAAGATATGGCGCAAAAAAGCACGCCACTGTAAGCATGTGAACTCAACCAAATATAGTCCAATCATATCTCCTCCCAAGTGTTAAGCAAACCATCCGACCAACCTCCACTTTTATTTAATCTGCAAAATAAACAAAAAACTACAAAAACATAAAATGATAAAGCACACTTTCGTAGGCACCACGATTGCATTTAGCATATGCAATAAGCCTTTAAACCCCTCGGTGTCCCGAGTGGACGAGTTATAGTCTCGTGAGGGTTTACAGCGAACACACCCACAAAGTTCAAAAGCATATTTTTGAAATTTTCTCTTTTTTTTTTCTGTTTAAAAAAATTATTTATTTACAATTTAATAGAAGCAAGCACACTCAAAACACTACAAAATAAAAAATAATATAAGAAGGAAAATATAACAACTATTATTTAAATATTCACAACACATACGAAAGCAAAAATAAATGTGAAAAGAAAATCTTTTTGGGTTTTCAAATTTTAAGACAAACATAATTCAAACACATAATAATTATATAAAGTATAAAACAAATAATTTACAAAACTATTTTTGCGGACTGATGAAGAAAGTACGCCGTGCTTAAGGGTAAGTGCGGCGCACTTCTTAACAAAATTCGATTTTCTATTTTATATTATAACATAACACAAAATAACCAAACACACATAGTCAAGCACACAAAATTGATAAAAAAAAAAAAAAAAAAAAAAAAAAAAAAAAAAAACCTAACACTTATTAATTGATCATTAGAAAATAAATAACACATAAAATCTAGCACGAAAAGAAGTAAAATATTTTTGGGTTTTTCAAAATTTTCTTTTATGCAAACTAAAAAACTAAAAGTATTGGGCACAGATTCATTTAAGATATTATTTCAATATAGCATAATACCCAAACGATCAAAGAAAATAAATTTAACTAAAAATATTTTTGCAGACCAAAAGTGGCGTCGCACTTAAAAGAAAATGCGGCGTACATCAGATCTATTTTTTATTATTATTATTCAAAAATTCAAACTAGAATCGCGGGAAAAATTACAAAAGTGCGCCGCACACAAACATGAGTGCGGCGGTTTTATTATGAGAACATAGTATTATTATTATTATTATTATTGTTATTATTATTATTATTATTATTATTATTATTATTATTATTATTATTATTATTATTATTATTATTATTATTATTATTATTATTATTATTATTATTATTATTATTTTTAACTTTTCATATTTTTACTTTAAACACACAAGCAAACAATTCAATCACACAAACACAAATAGTTAGACAAGCACACAAAAACTAAAAAAGGAAAAACAAGAAACTCTTTTTAAATTTTATAATTTTTAATTTTTTTTAACATATATAAATGACTCAAATAAAACAGAAAGCATGAAGAAAAACAAACTATAATGATAAAGATTCGAAAAATATTTTTATCTCTCAGGACCAAAAGTCCGAAGTACAAGGGAAAATGTGTGCCGTACATTAGTATGAGAATTCATTTTTATTATATACGAATGCAGAAAGCTGACAAAATAAACATAATAGACAATGCAACACATAAGATTGATCAAAACAAACTAAACAGAATGCAATTGAAATCACAAACAAGCGAGAAATTTTTTTTTTAATTATTTATGAATTATTATTATGAAGATGCAAATGAACAAACATGCAAGCTGAGAAGCAAAAAAAAAAATAAATAAAAACAAATAACAAGTATTCACAAAACATAAAAATAAAATAAATGCATTTGGTTTTATTTTTATCAAAACTTTTTATGTATGCAGGTGTAAAGTGCGGCGCACTCCAACAGAAGTGCGGCGTCCTTACTACAAATTTTCAAAATTTTTTAATTTTTTTTTAATATTTTTTTAGAGATGCAATGCAAGGAAAAATTAACAAATAAATAACTAACAAACAAATAAATAAAAGCATGACTTATTATATTAACACAAACATGCCAGAAATGCAAAATAAAGCAAATATGAAAGTCTTTTTGGTTTTTCCACTTGAATGACAACTAATTATTCACATATTTACGAGGCATATAATCAAATAAAACATGATTCCAAATGATTACATACCTGAGTCTAGCAGTTTTGGGTTTTTGTTACCACTGAAATTAATCAGCCAAGAGTACCTTTTGATCACAGGACAAAAGTGCGTCGGCCTTAGTGTTAGAACCGGCGTACTTACAAGATTTATCTGCAAAATTAGAAACGAGAACAGGGGAAGTGCGACACACTTCAAAAGAAGTGTGGCGAACATACAGTAACAGAAGAAAGATTTTAAGAGATTTTAGGGAATTCAAGGAATTTCAAACACACGAATGATACACAAGACTAGCAAATAATCTGCAAACAACTAAAACAAATCCCCGGCAGCGGCGCCAAAAACTTTGATGCGTGTCAAAAGCTTTAAATTTATAATACTAGTGTAACACCCCCATTTTCACGTTTCGCAGCGGATTTAGAGTTGGGATATTACTTCATGGATTCACAGTTACAGTAATAGAAAACGACTCAAAAAGAGACGTTTTAATAGAACGAGTTATCATTCAATAAAATCATCAGAGTTTTATAAGAGGAGGTCCCTAAAATTTATGTTTGTTTTTAAACTTGAATGATAACTGAGTGAAAAGTCCTGCAAGCTTTGTACCACCCCATGCCATAATTTCCAAAGAGCTTTGTTACCTAGGATACATGCTTAAAAGTCAACACTAGGTGTTGAGTGAGAGTCATAGGTTTAGGGTGTGTGTGAATACAAGTTCCCTGGGTTCAGATGTTACACCCATCTGGGAAAGTGTATGTATGTGATAATTATGATGCATGCACAATTATCAAGGGTGGGTATGTTGCACTAAGCTCATGAAACCGCAATGACAGTCCGGGTCATGGGGGCTGCAGACCCAACCATGAGGGGACAAGTAGGATAACTTGCCAAAGTTAATCCTTTAGAGGTTTCAAGTATAGTACTTATTGGTTACCCGGCTGAGGTAAACCAACGGAATTGTCAAACTCCAATAGATCTATCAACTATACACGCGTTTACTTGCGTAAAACCCGCAAGTGATTATGGCTCATGAATTTTAGTTATGTAATGGTGGCAGAAATAGTATCACTCGTGCAACAACCAAAGAAAAAGACTTGTATTCGATTTTTAAAGCAAGTAGCATGTATCCCCCTCACATAGTTTGTAAAGCATTTAGAAAGCGTTTTAAAAAGTGTGCGGCTATGAAAACTCACCTGGGCTTTAGGCTATGTGATTGATGTTAAAGTGACTAGAGGTCTAGGCTGCTTACTCACGTATCTTGAGGTCTATTATTGTTGTGTAGGTATATCAAGCTCTAGTTGTTTTGTTTTAGGTTTATTAAGTTTTTATCTTACGATTCTTAGATATAATATAACACCGTTCAGGCCATCGTAATCCAGAAGTATAACTCCTTATATGACGCTCCCTACTACTGTATTATGCTGCCAACATAATACCGTTCGGGCCATCATAATTCAGAAGTATATAACTCCTCACACGAAGTTTCTTACTATTGCGTTATATTGTTATTAGAGTTTTAGTTATAACATAACACCGTTCGGGCCATCATAATTCAGAAGTATATGCAATAATCGTTTGAGAAGCCAGGGCACTTTAAATCGTAAACCCAGCAAACTCGTCAAAACGAAATATCCACATAGTACTCCTCACATGAAGCTCCCTAGTATTGTGTTATGTTCTAAGTTAAAAATAGTTTTGCTATATATATGAAAATAGTTTACTTTATAACCTTTAAGTTTAATATATTTACGAAATACACCCTATACTTATAATACTTATATTACTTAGGTTTATAACTATCTAAACTTCACATATTTATTCCCTATACTTCTATATTTTGAGAAAATGACATATATGACCCTTGGACTTTATAAGTTTTCAAAATTTACTATTTATACCCTTAACTTATTAACTTTTGCAAAACTAGTCCTTATATGTTTATAACTTCCTAACTTTTTATCCTAAGGTTATATATCTTTGCAAAAAGGTTCCTTATACTTATTACTTCTAAGAAATGTCAAAAATAGTCACTAAACTTAGTATTTTCAGAAAGTTAACATATATACCCCTATGCATGGAAAGTTTTGCAAAACTAGTCCTAATTCCATGCAAACTATATTTTTATGAAACAAAAAGGTTTCCTAGCTTATGGTTAGCTAATATAAGCTTAACTAAGTTACCTAAACTAGTTTATAGCTTATGAAAAGGGCTTATAGTATAAAAATAGCAATTCGACTCATTTTAAGGTTTTAGAAAGTTAACGAGCTAGTTCTAGTGATCAAGGCTTAGGTAAGGGGTTCTAAGGGTTATAAGGCATCCTATAACTATCCTAGGACATATCTAAAGTAAAAGAAACTATAAATGGAAGCTTACTTGGCTAGGTGAGGGTTAACGAGGGGTTAACTAGGGTTTTAGGGTTTCTCGGCCTAAAATGGAACTCGACAAGGACCTAGAGCTTAGCTACTCGACTTCTATGGCTACAAGGAATCTTATATGACTACTAGGACCAGAAGGTTTAAGGTGAAAAGTAATGAGAAGGTGTGATTTGGTATGGAGGGTGTCGAGGGTATTTATAGGCTCGATGGCCTTGGTGCCANATATATACCCCTATGCATGGAAAGTTTTGCAAAACTAGTCCTAATTCCATGCAAACTATATTTTTATGAAACAAAAAGGTTTCCTAGCTTATGGTTAGCTAATATAAGCTTAACTAAGTTACCTAAACTAGTTTATAGCTTATGAAAAGGGCTTATAGTATAAAAATAGCAATTCGACTCATTTTAAGGTTTTAGAAAGTTAACGAGCTAGTTCTAGTGATCAAGGCTTAGGTAAGGGGTTCTAAGGGTTATAAGGCATCCTATAACTATCCTAGGACATATCTAAAGTAAAAGAAACTATAAATGGAAGCTTACTTGGCTAGGTGAGGGTTAACGAGGGGTTAACTAGGGTTTTAGGGTTTCTCGGCCTAAAATGGAACTCGACAAGGACCTAGAGCTTAGCTACTCGACTTCTATGGCTACAAGGAATCTTATATGACTACTAGGACCAGAAGGTTTAAGGTGAAAAGTAATGAGAAGGTGTGATTTGGTATGGAGGGTGTCGAGGGTATTTATAGGCTCGATGGCCTTGGTGCCAAAGAAAACGGAAGGAGGAGGTGTCGAGAGGGAGGGAGATGACTCATGGGAGCTATAAGGTGACTATTGAGAGCTACATGATGATTCATGTTAGCTATAGTTGGCCATAGGGGTGTTTAGGAAGAAAGGGAGGACGTATGGCGGTTTAGGGGTACAAGGAGGTGACGAGCCTCCTTGGTGGAGGTTTTATGGCCACAAGATGGTAGTGCGGTGATGGGGAGGTGTTTGTAAGCTGCTTAGAGCTTACAGAGGTGATGTACGTTGTTTAAAGGTGGTTTAGGAACGGGTTAGGGTGGTTTGGGGGGTTTAGGGTGTTTAGGGTTTTTAACCTAGACGAGACCTAAGTAGGTGATGTAGGTGGGTGTTAGGATGATAGGTTAAGTCTAAGGTGGTGTGTAAGCTTCTAGGTAGTTTGCTTGAGGGGCTAGAGGTGCTTAAGGTACTTAGTTTTTAGGTTTAGGGTTAAGTTAGGTTTAGTTATAGCCTAATCTTGCTTAGTGGGTGATTAGAGTCTTGATTAAGGTTTAGTGCCTAGATTAGGGTCCTATGAGTGTTTAGTGACTAGTCCTAAGTCCTAAGAAGCTTATACTAAGTGATGGTAGCTTATGGGAAAGATTTGGGAAGGTTTGACCTAGTTTCCGGGAAGTTATAACCTAGTTAGGGTTTTGTGCTTAAGAGACTTGTACCTAAGCTCTAAGGGATTGTACTAATGCCTAGGGGTTCTAAGGTACCCTAATATTCCTAAGGTATCTCATACTTAAGCCTTGAACACTTTCAAACTAGTTCAGATAAGCAATTAGGGTTTTATAAACACATAGACCTAATTAAGGCTTAATTAGTGTTGAATTAGGGTTTTGTGATGAGATTAGTGTGTTAGATTAGTAATTTACTTAGTGTGGTGTTGTGGTAATCCTATGCTTTACATACCAGGAGTTTATAGGGTGTGTAGGTAAAGATATTTAGCTTGTATAGATACGTGAGTAGGTCTAGAGAGTCACTTATGTAATGATATGCGTGCAAAAAGCAAAAATTTACCTGTGGAAATACCTACTATAGGTATTTGTAATTGAAATGATAGTGATGAGATTTTGCGGGTTGCTACAGTCTCACCCCCTTAGAAGAAATCTCGTCCCGAGATTTTGATGAACGTAGGAGTAGAGGAAAGTATGGATTGAGAAAGATAAGAAAAGAGGAAAGAGTTGTACAAACGGAGCAGGAATTTTTTGTACATGTGCCAGATACTTGGTCTCATTTGTTTATATCTCATTACTTACAAGTAATGGCGTCCCAATCCTTGTAAGTAAGAGCTTATAAATTCATGATCCATTCGATTTATAACTTTCTTCTTAAAATGAAAGAGCGTCCTAATTCATTTTAATAGAATAGTCATCATAAATCGTCCTTAAGTAGTATCGGCGGAAGATGGAAGAGTGGTCCACATTCAAGGATATGTGGTCCAAGAGTGTTTTGGAGACAAGTTCAAGTCATGGTAGAAACAAGTTCTAACCAAAGTGAGGACGGGTTCTAGCCATGATGAAAACAGGTTCTATTCATGATGGAGACATACTCTAATCATGACAGAGACAAGTTCTAGCCATGGTGACTAGTTCCATAGCTATTCTGTTACCAATTTGCTACATCTCGAGTGATGAGCATCGTCAATCTCACCTTTACAATCTTTGTAAAGAGAGATAGTATAATATCGTAGTTGAACATAATGAGGATTAAAGTTCAACATAGATATTCTTACAAGTCCTAACTAATAGGATCTTGTGATATGACGAGAAATACAAGTTCTAACTCCTACAACATTGTAGGAGGAGGTAGGAAGAAGGTTTAGAGTAAGAGGAAGGGCAGGAGGATGAAGTTTAAATGGGAGGGTAAGGAAAAGCGGGAGAGTAAAGTTTAAAACGGAAGAGCGGGAGTTGAAATGATTGGATAGGATTTGAAATAGAGAAATAAAATACCGGAAGGGATGGTATTCTAAGTAAGGATAAGATTTACTAGATTCCTTTAAATTCTGTTTTCTTCCTAAGGTTCTTCTAATTTCTTAGTACTAAACTTAAAGTCTAAAGGTGATGTTTCAGTTTTAGTCATTGATGACGATCCTATAAAGGGAGGAGGGCTAGGTAGAATAGGTGGTTCTTTAGCTAGGGTTTCTTTAGGAGTATTACTAATCTTACGCGGGTCTTTAGGTTTAATCTTTTGGCCTAGGTTGTCTATTATTACTAGTACCACTATGATTATAAGTATAATTATTCCTAGGTACTTGAAACCAGTTAGGGTAGTATCCATAGTATCTTCTAAGTAGATTTTTCCTAACGTGTAACCTATGAAATGTCAAGCCTAAGTATTTTTAGTATCCTTAAATAAATTCTTCCTAGTTTCTATAAGTAAGGTTTTAAGTTTATAAACCACTAATCAGACCCATTAAAGTTTCCTAGTTAATTTCTAAGGTTTCTCTTTTCTAAGATCTTCGAAATATTATGTAGGTATCCTAAGGGACTAAGTAGAGGCATATTATGACCTATTCTATATAGTAGAGGTTTACTAATGTGCTTAGCTGGTAGAAGCTTAACGTGTCTATATGATAGAAGCTTAATGTGTCTATCTTAAACTAGAGGTTTTAAAGGCTTAAGGTGGAGATAATAGACTAAAAGCATTTTAGGACGATAGATAAAGTTCTGTTTTCTTTAGTGGTTAGGTTGATAATAGGCTGCTAGTATAAAGATGACTATTAAGCCATAAGTTTGTAAAGCCTCGATCGATGAGCTAGGTTGCAAAATAAAATAACATAGATAGATTATAATCAAAGGTGAGACTTTATGCAAGTTTGGTTGATTGTGATAGGATTAACCGATATATAAACCTCAAGTTTAGGGAGAAGAACCACCTAGCTTTCATTAGAAAACCACCAACGAATGTAGTACAATCATTGCACACGTAAACTAATCTGGCATTTAATTTAGTAACTTGGTTAATATGTTTTCCTTACATTTGAGCTTGACCTCTTCTTTATATATATATAAACCTCGAGTTTAGGGAGAAGTACCACCTAGCTTTCATTAGAAAACCACCAACGAATGTAGTACAATCATTGCACACGTAAACTAATCTGGCATTTAATTTAGTAACTTGGTTAATATGTTTTCCTTACATTTGAGCTTGACCTCTTCTTTATCATTTGTTTGTCTGCTGGTGTGTGTTATCTGTCTTATTTATCGCTTTATTAGTTTAGAATAAACCAAAAGTCGTGCCAGTTTCTCAGGCTGAAACCCCCTCCCTTTGCGTTAGTTTTAGGTTTAATTATGTCAATTTAGATAATTAGAATACCCGTAGATTAAATTCTAATTCTTACTCTTAGTGATCGACACACTACTTACTAATGGACCTACAATTAATCGGGTACACTGCCCGTTAGAGTTAGTTAATAGGTAAAGTCGGCAAAATCTAAAAATTAAAACTTGATAACAAATATACCAATACTAAACGACACATTAATACTTATTTTGAATTACTTGATACGCGCTATATATACTATATAATATAATATATGATAGACGTTCCTCGGGTCGTTTTCCCAACGAAGGCTGAAACTTGGTTCGTAGGTTCGTGTTCGCGATTCGTGAAGTGAATAGTTCAAGTTAAGGAGATCCTAAATTACTACAAATAAAAACACGTAAAAACAAATAAACACGGGAGGCACGGAAAAGCACGAAAAACACGTAAATAAAAACCTAAACGTAAAACAGGATCGAGTCCTAAATTCCCGAGCTATTCTCGGGAAGAACTAAGTCAACTAGGGAAAACCTAAATCCTAAAAGTAAATTCTAAATTCCTAAGGGGTAGAAAACGTAAATTTAAACTTAACTTTTATTAAAAACTTTTTAATTTACTTTTTATTTATTTATTTTACTTTTTATTTATTTTAAAAACTAATTTAATTTAACTAAAGAGAAATTACTTTTAAGAAAACTAATTTTGAAAATCCTAAAATAACTTTAAACTAAATTTTAAGACTTAAATTATACCCTTCTTATACTTTTTATATATTAAATATTAATTAAAAACTAATTTTAATTATTAATAATTATTAAAAATACTAAACAAAAGAAAATAACTTTGAAAAGTGAAATTTATTTTCCTAAGATTACAAATCTACTAAAAACTATTTTTAAAACAGAAAACTATTTTTTTAGGGTTTTTATTTAATTATTATTAATTAAAAGTAATTAAAAAGTGATTAAAAACTAAAATTAAATAAAATAAATAGTAAATAAGCTTAGATAATTCTGATTTTTTTAGGATAATTCTAAAATAAGTCTAGGGACCTAATAAAAATAAGCTACACTATTTTGAAACCCTAATAAGCTGTTTGGACACAATAAGCAGTTTACAAATAAGCTAATAATAAGCAATTGAAAAGAAATAAAGACCAAACTTTTACAGAACCAAGTCCTAACCTAATTAAGCACTATTGAACACAAAAAGCACAGAAAATCACAGAAATAAGCTGAATAAGCACTAGAACAGTTAACACCAAACACAGTCCAATGCACCTACTTCCTAGCTACTTTATAAGCACTAATTAAGCAGTTTTGTAAAACCTAATGGGGGCAAAAGCTAGTTGACCTACCAGAGAACTCAAAAACACAAAAAGCCCTAATTTCCTAAATCTAATTGATGCCTAATTTTACCTAGAAACAGATTAATAAACCTACTGTATATAAATTTTGCTGAACTTCTTAAAATAGGACAGAATTTATGACTTAATTAATCCTATCTAATGTTGTTTATATGGACTGTATTAAGCTGAAACCTGTAGTATGCCAGCTTATCTACTTATAACAACAATGTCATGCCTTAATAACAACAACAACTAACTTAAATCTAACCTAGAACCTAGCCTGTTGAACCTGCCCTGCACAACAGTTGACTTTTGTTTTGCACTATTAGTTTGACTGAAATGAATTTCACAGCCTGAATCCTACTCACTGGATGTTAATAAATATGTTTGAGCCTAATTATCCTAATCCTAACCACCTATTCTATGATTTGGTCCTAATGATTTCAACAGATTAACAATTCTACTAAACAGTTTTAAGATTATGTAGAACTTTGACTTTTTACTATGCAAACTATAAATTTTAGGCTTGACTTATCCTACATATGCCCTAAGTGACTCACTAAAATAGAGATGACAGCCAGAAAACAACAAGAATACAGATTATCCTATTGATCCAAACACCTCTTAATTTTCTGCTAACACTAACTTTTTGAGTTTTGGGCTTCTAATCTACAAACTACTGATCAGGCTAGCTTACTAAACTAAATTTAAACCTAAGTGGTCACAAATATGTAGCAAATTAACACAGAAACACAAAAATGTACTATAAGCTAATTATAGGCAGTGAAAACTTAAAGCTGAACTAGGACAAACAGAAGCACTAATTAAGCGTGTAAACAATTAAAATAAGTTACTCTAAGCTAAATTAAGCTGAAAAACAGTAATACTCTAGAGCTATGCAGAAAGGTAGAAGTGACTTACTTGGAATGCAATGCAAATGGATAGTTCTATGAATCTGATGAGATAAGCTCACCTAAGGTACCAGGAGACTTGATGAGCTTATCCAGAGGATTTATGAGCTTATACAAGCTTATGTTTCCTCAAATTATTCTCCTTTTTACACACACACACACACACACATATATATATATATATATATATATATATATATATATATATATATATATATATATATATATATATATATATATATAACTGTACAGAGTAAAAAAAAACTAAGAAAACAGGTAAAGGAACTTAAAGAAACTTGAAATAAGCTGAAAGTGAAAAGCTTTTTTTAACAGAATAAGGGCTCAAAATATTTAAAGCTAAGAACAGATGTAATAAAACTTAATTTTATTAATATAAAAGCTGAGTTACACTAAGAAAACAGTAAGAGATTACAAAAGAGCTTATGGAATACTAAGAGCTTATCACCTAATTTCTACACGATTACAACTCATGAGCTTATCCCTATTTATAGCCTGCGAAAGGCGGTTTGAAGCTTCAAGAAGGTGTCCAGAAGGCTTATCCTCATCTTCAATCCATATCCCACCTAGAATCTTCACAAATTTCATAGTCCCTTATCCATTCCATTATCTTCCAGTGTTTCCAGGCCCTTCTATCCAATAGGATTGCCTCATTTGTACACGTGGGCATGTTTCTGACATCTTTCCAGAAGGTACGAGGTTTGTTGATTAGGTTCTAGGTTAATAGGTGGGTGAAAACGGGGATTTACAGTGTGGGTGTAGTGGGGAAGACGGGGTAAAGGGACGGGGGGTAAATTTTTTATATTTGTTTGATTTTTGGGCTAAAGGGTAGTGGGCTGGTGTGATCATGGGCCAGGGTGAGTTTATTTGTTTTGGGTTAGTGGGTTTGTAGTAGGATTTAGTGGATTTGGGTTTAGATAACAATAAGGTCCGGTTGTAATGAGTTTTAGGTGTAAGGGTTTATAAATTTTAGGGGTGTTAAATGTAAAATCTGATTTTTAGGGGACTAGACCTGCCAACTTTAATAAGTTTATTCCAAGGGCCAATTGTGACTTTTCTTGATATCTAGAAGGACCAAAGTTGTCAAATCTTTAATATTTTCTTTCAGGGACCAATCTTGACAATTTTGGAAAGATGGAGGACTAAACTTGTAATTGTGTGAAACTTCATCAAAATTTTGCAAGGGACTATTCTTGAAACTTTAGACCTTCCAGGGACTTATTTTGTCATTTTGAGCTCAATTTCTCTTCCCGGCTATAAATATTTTCTCTTTCCATTCCCGTGCTCGTTTTTCGTGACTTTGTCTTGGTTTTTGTCGTTTTCTCATATTTTCTTACCTGCACGTATAAAAACACAAAAATACATATATTTGGCATTTATTTGCGGGTTTTTGGTCTTTTAGGTCTTAATTTGGTCAGGAAAAGGTATGTGTTTAAGCACATACCAAAATCCCCCAGACTAAGATATTGCCGTATCCTCACGCAATGTAATGAGCTCACACCTTTGAAATTAAAATTCCTCATCTCTTTCTACTAATTTTGAAAGTAGCAAAACGTTCAAAAGAGACTACTAAATCTTAAATTCCAAAAATGCCCCGGTTATCCTACTTATTATTATTAGTTATCTATATATTTACAACCTAACCTTATTCGGGTGACGGTATGATGACTTTCATTATCCTAAGGATAACTATGAGGATCATCGAGTAGAAACACGACTCATAGAGAAGCGACCTAACGGTTAAAATTCGTCGTCCTTGATTTTTCACAAGTCCCCCCAATACTAAGTGTAAAACGAAATCATTGTTCTTTCATAAGCATCGATGCTAAAATTATCCATGGAAGTTACTTGTGAAAACTCCTTACTCCCATAATCCTATTTTCCTCTAATTATTTTATTTTTGGTGGGAAATTGAATTTCCTCGTTTTTATATTGATTAGTCCGATAAAGGCTTGAAATTTAGACGCTAAGTAGTTTCTAATCCTTCCCTCGAGAACCATTGCCCACAAGAATGAGGTCCACATCAAGGTTTCTGATTTAACACGATTTTGAGGAGTGTCCCTTTTATTGGCGACCGAAACAACTCAACTACGAGTCCAGAGACAGAAGCTTTTATTAGGACCTCCCCGGAGTCAAGGTTTGGCATTTTTTTTTATTATTATAAGCACAAAACGTATTTACCTCGGCCCTTTATAACAATCACAACATCGGCTGCGAACCGGCAAGATGTGATAGTCTATTATGACCTTGGTTATTTTTCCTCCGCCTTTTATTGGAAGTCTACAACATCGGCTGCGAACCGGCAAGATGCAGAAAACCTTTTTGGCATTGGATTTTTACTATTAAGCACAACATACGTATTTTTATTTTTGCCAAACCCCAAGTCCTACGGCTTTTATAACAATCCCAACATCGGTTGCGAGCCGGCAAGATGGAATAGTCTATTACACCGTAACGCTGGCAGTACCTCCATGTGTACCCAACCCTCATGAGCAAAGACCCTTTTGGCAAGGACTTCGAAACTAAGTTTCGCCAAAATCTCGCACCTTTAATTAAACCTAAATTACTATTATAAGGGGTGAAACAAGCTTATGGGAGTAAAAAGTCACAAGTACCCTCGATGAAGTGTGTTTTACCATCTTACTTATAATCGAACTCTATCATTTTTCGTTCTTCGCGGATTTTTAATTCGCGAAAGCCTAGCTAGGGGAAACGAGCTAGGGCTCAACACGCCCGGTCAAGTCAGAATTTCTATTCCTACTCTTACCATTAGGAAAATCAACATGGTGTCAAAACTTATTCTATTTTTGTATTTTTGAAAATTTTTCTCATTTTTTTTTGTGTTTTTTCGTTTAAAATTTTTCAAATTTTTTCGGAAAAACGGGGTTGCGTGAGTAACGGCAAGTGCAAGGTAAAAAAAATCGAATCGAAAGATTCACCCCCCAGACTAAAGTGAAACATTGTCCTCAATGTTTCTAAGGTAAGGGTAACCTACGTAAATCTAAGGCCGTTTATTAAGTATGCCAAATAGATAAACGTTAGTCGAAACGATAAGGATATGAGAAACTTATCGAAGAATGAGACTCGAGTGAAGGAAGAGCATCATGACGAGCACGAGAGTCTTCATTTTCGGGCAACCTAGACATAAAACACAAGCACGAAACACAAGAAATGGGAAGAGTGGACCCTTCTCATGGTTATTTATTAGTAAAACGATAAAAGAAAGTGGTAAAAGGATAAGCATGGGGTGCCTCCCACGAAGCGCTTGTTTTTGTTTTCCGAGTCGCCTAGCTTGACTCGGTCCCTAAATTTAGTCATTTGTTGGGAAATTTTGGAGATCCGGGACTACCTGGGGTGGTATGTCCTCTCCAAAATAATGCTTAAGTCTATGTCCATTTACCTTAAAATTCGGCCCATTTTCTTGAGAAAGCTCGATAGTACCATATGGAAAAACTTGGGCTACGGTAAATGGGCCAGACCAACGCGATTTTAATTTTCCAGAAAAAATCTTTAATCTTGAGTTAAAAAGTAAGACTCGATCTCCAATATTGAAAACACGGTTTTTAATTTTCGAGTCATGAATACGTTTAGTCTTTTATTTATAAATCAAAGAGTTTTCATAGGCTTGATCTCTTAGTTTGTTCAACTCATTCAATTGAATCTTTCTATGATCTCCCGCGGTCTTGAGGTCGAAGTTGCAATGCTTTAACGCCCAGTAGGCCTTATGCTCGAGCTCGATGGGGAGATGGCACGCTTTTCCATACACCAACTTGTAGGGAGTGCAACCAATCGGAGCCTTATAGGCGGTAAGAAAAGTCCAAAGTGCATCATCTAATTTTGTCGGCCCACGAGTTTCGGTGTTCACCTACGGTTCTCTCTAGTATACGCTTCAGACCTCGATTTGAAACCTCTACTTGTCCGCTAGTTTGTGGATGATAGGCGGTTGAAAGACGATGGGTCACACCATATTTACTCATCACTTTGGCGAATTGTTCATTGCAGAAGTGCGTACCACGATCGCTTATGATTGCACGTGGGGTTCCAAATCTGGCGAATAGACTTTTTAAGAACTTAACAACGACTCGGGAATCATTTTTGGGGAGCGCTTTAGCTTCGACCCATTTAGAAAGGTAGTCAACGGCCACGAGTATGTATTTATTGCCTTTTGAAGAAGGGAACGGACCCATGAAATCGATACCCCATACNGTTCCAAATCTGGCGAATAGACTTTTTAAGAACTTAACAACGACTCGGGAATCATTTTTGGGGAGCGCTTTAGCTTCGACCCATTTAGAAAGGTAGTCAACGGCCACGAGTATGTATTTATTGCCTTTTGAAGAAGGGAACGGACCCATGAAATCGATACCCCATACGTCAAAAATCTCACATACTTGGATAGCGTTTTGTGGCATTTCGTCTTTTTGAGAGATCTTTCCTTGATGCTGGCACGAGTCGCAAGATTTGACTAAGTCGTGTGCATCTCGATAAATAGTAGGCCAATAGAAACCGGAGTCAAAGACTTTTTTAGCGGTATAGTTGGCACTGTGATGGCCTCCGGTGGGTCCGTTATGGCAAGCCAAGAGTATGTCGGCGGCTTCTTTGCCATGTACACAACGACGAATGACTTGATCGGCACAGACTCAGAATAAATAGGGGTCGTCCCAAAAATAGTGTTTGACATCTTTGAAGAACTTTTTCTTTTGTTGAGTCGTCATCCCTTTTCGGATAAAATTCCCCGCATGGTAGTTAGCGAAATCGGCAAACCATGGGGTACTAGAGTCGTTAGAAACCATTCCTAGAGATTCGAGGGGAAATGTCTCGGTTATTTCTCCCTTATCGAGATTGTTTTGGTGGGGATTTTCTAAACGGAAGAGATGATCGGCTGCTAGGTTCTCGGCTCCCTTTTTATCCTTAATCTCAACATCGAATTCTTGTAGTAGGAGAACCCAGCGGAGTAGACGAGGCTAAGCATCATTTTTAGCAAGTAAATATTTTAGAGCTGAATGGTCGGTGTACACTATGGTTTTGGAAAGAACGAGATAGGACCGGAATTTCTCGAAAGCGTAGACAACGGCTAACATCTCTTTTTCCGTAGTCGTGTAGTGAGACTGAGCATCGGTCATCGTTTTGCTGGCATAGTGTATCGGCTGAAAATGTTTTGTTTTGCGTTGCCCGAGGACTGCCGCTATAGCGTAGTCACTAGCGTCACACATGAGTTCGAACGGCAAGTCCTAGTCGGGTGCAACGAGAATTGGAGCCTCGGTTAATTTTTTCTTGAGAATTGTAAAGGCTTCGTGACACTCGGGTGAAAAGAAGAACGGAGTTTCTTTCTCGAGAAGACGGGTCAGGGGCCGGGGCGATTTTAGAGAAATCTTGGATGAATCGACGGTAGAAACCGGCATGACCTAGAAAGCTACGAATGCCTCTGACGGTGGTGGGAGGAGGGAGTTTAGCAATAATGTCTACTTTTGCTCTGTCGACCTCTATCCCATTTTTGGAAATTTTATGACCTAAAACGATGCCTTCGTTAACCATAAAATGACATTTTTCCCAATTAAGCACGAGGTTAGTTTCTTCACAACGTTTAAGCATTTTGTCGAGATTAGAAAGGCACGTAGAAAATGAGTTTCCGTAGACCGAAAAATCGTCCATAAAGACTTCCATGGTTTTCTCAATCATGTCATGAAAGATAGCCATCATGCATCGTTGGAATGTTCCGGGAGCGTTACACAACCCGAAAGGCATGCGGCGATAAGCAAAGGTACCGTACGGACATGTAAAAGTGGTCTTTTCTTGATCGGGTGGATCAATCGGAATTTGGAAATAACCGGAAAAGCCATCAAGAAAATAATAGAATTCATTTCCTGCTAAGCGTTCTAGTATTTGATCCATGAAAGGTAAAGGGAAATGATCTTTACGGGTAGCTTCGTTTAGTTTTCGGTAATCGATACACACTCTCCATACGTTGACGAGACGTGTGGGGATCAACTCATTATCGTCATTAGTAACCACTGTCATACCTCCTTTTTTTGGAACACAATGGATCGGGCTAACCCACGAGCTATCGGAAATAGGGTAAATCATACCGGCATCGAGTAATTTGATAACTTCGTTTTTGATCACATCGTGAATTTTAGGGTTAACTCGTCTTTGTTGTTGAACGGAGGGTTTAGCATCGTCTTCGAGAAGAATCTTATGAGTGCAGAAGCGAGGGTCGATACCCTTAATATCCGAAATTTGCCAAGCGATGGCATTTTTATGAGAACGGAGCACATCTAGGAGTTTCGTCTTCTCCTCATCCTTGAGATCTTTAGCGATGATCACGGGAAATTTGTCGGCTTTTAAGAAAGCATACTCAAGATGTGGAGGTAAATCCTTGAGCTCGGGCTCCGGAGGATTTTCGCTAGAAGGCTCGGTTTTGGTTTCCGTTATTTTCAATTCTTCGGGTGGGAGGGAAAGGGAATTAAGCATATTCTCGATTAGACGTATATCTTCCTCTATATCGACCTCAGAATGATCAATTTCCGGTGAAATTGATTCCGAAGAAAGAAAATCTTCGATCTCTTCCAAAATAAAGTCACTTCCTTCGAACGGAGTGAGTGAAGGT